>VZRF01010837.1:191579-232237 GCA_013396875.1 Vireo altiloquus
AATTTAATATGCAATTCTAAAATTCTTTCTTCCTGTTAAACACCATTACAGTTTATTTCAAATAAAAATGCCCTTGACTGGAACATTAGGTTTTTACTTACACTAGGTTAGATTTGGTGTGTTCCTTCTGTTAAAATCATCATTTAAACAGAAAAGGAAGCATTCTACTTTTCATTCTTTTAAGTTCTATTATATTTTTAAGACTTTTATTCGCTTCACTGAAAGTGAAGAGATCTGCAGGAAGAGATGTGCAGGAGTTCAGAGATCAGAGTCCTTGATTTGGATGTGCCAAGATTTTCTTCCAAAACACTTGGGCTTTGTGACCATTTACTGAAGATCTTTTACACAATGAAGGTGTAACTCTTAATAGAAAGAAAAACACAGAAAGGAAATAAGTTTGTTATCAAATTAGGTAATAGAATACAGACATTCACTGTTGGAAAATAGTGCTGCAAGAACACAAAACAAAACTTATGGGCTGAAGAGTCATCTGTTTCTTGCCAAATTATTATTTAGTTCTGTTTTCAAGGTTTATATAAGCGTTAGTGTATCAGTACCTGTATAACCTTTCTCTGTGCATTCCCGCAGCTGGCATACCAGAACATTTAGTGGGTTGTGTTCCAGCAATGGCAGTCCAGACAAGGAGAAGAGCCTTGGAACAGTCCTGTAGTCTTTCAGCTCAGGCTGTTTCTAGTTGGGGTGATTTTCACATTTCACAAAGATATCCCACAAGTCACGAGCCCTCAGGGATCCAATTCGTTTAAGAAACTGAGTAAGGTTTCAATCTAAGATGCTGTCACACACATGAAGGATCTTCTTAATTTCACCTTCAAAACCACTTCAGCTCAAGTTCAGTCTAGGTCAGAGGGGAGGAAAGAATCTTATTTTTTTGTTCTGACTTCATTTGCCCTTCCTGACTCTGTCCTGACAATACAATCAGACTTTCAGCAAGGTCTCGGTTCCACTTCACTGGAGAAGTCAAGGACTGAAAAGAAAGACCAGACTAACTTTCCCCCTTTGGTTGTCCATTCCATATCTATGCCATAGCCCGACAACCAGGAAGAAGATCTACCACCCTTATTCGCATCTTTCTATGGAAAAACAAATAATCTTATTTTCCTGATAGAAAGTACTAAATTAATTCAGAGTAGTGTAAGACACACTTTTGGAAACTACTTTCCTAACAATGCTTCAGTTCTCAAAACCCCTGTAGACATACAATATTCTGAAAATAATATATGTGATATTAAATTACAATATAAATATGGAGCAGATAGGCCATGATTTGAGGGGGCTAAACAGCTACATATCGTTCACAGAACACAGCATAACAGTCAGTTGTAAAAGTGAGTTGGGAAGAGAGGAAAGGAAGAATCTTCCAGCTTCAACAGTCTTCAAACAAAGACAAAAATGTTTATAAACTTTTCAAACCTTTAAAACCAGTCATCTACTTTGTAGCCATAATCAGATAAAACATTATCACTGAAACTTATGTCCAGCTTCCTCTCCTCTAGACATTTGTTATTTCTTCACAACATAGTCAGTAGGTTCTAAATACATTAAACTAAGTTACATTAAACTAAATAAAATAAATCTAAGCTTATTTGATAGGCTTTATTAGCACTGCAGGTGACATTCACAGACCTGTTCAGGTCCCATGTTCAGCCATGTAACAGAATGATTCCATATATGTACTAACTCATTTTTGAAAGGAGTTATGAAACATTTGAGCCAATATACTTTAAAAATGCCCACAGGTATTCTGGAAACATATTTAACAAGGCAAAACCTGATTTCTTCGAGTCTCAGCATCTCATGATGCAGTTATGTTACTTTTAGGAATAAAGAAGAAAAGACAGACTGACTGAGGAATATTTAATGCTTATATGCATGAAAACGGTTATGGCAACATCTGAGTGGTCAGTGGCTAGATCTTTCTTACCTGATCCCCTATCTGTTATCTCTTCCACACCGCGAGACTACTTAGGTTGTACCTCTGAAGTACACACATGGATCATGAACAGCTGCAAGAGCACAGCAAACATCAGGTGCTGTGCAGCCTCAGTTTCAGGTATGGGAGTAATACCCAAAACAAGCCTCTAGAAACACTCTCAGTGTCCACCTTTAATGAAAAATTCCTTAACATTGATAAAATAATCAGGGGGGATATAATAAGCAGAGAATGAGCATTTCAGGAAGGCTTAAGATTACACATGAAGGTGACCTTTTTCTCAGATGTATCTTGCTGCAGAGTGAAGCCTCCCTGCAAGTTGTGACTACTTCTTTAGGCTTTTAATCCCTTGTTTTCATGTGTAGCCATAACAAAACAATTATTAATGCTCAACCATGCATTCAGGAACACATTTTAGCTGTTCTGGAAGGGTGACAATTACATATCCAGCAAACATGAAAATGTGTTTGACAGACACATTCTCCTGTTCAACCCCTTTCTGTTATTTAGACCCTTCTGGATTTTCAGCTGGATTTCCCAGCTGGTAAGAATTGAGGAAGCCAATGGAAAGAAAAGGGGGAAAAGGTTAAAATTCAAACTTGGTAATAAAGGTCAAAATCATAATTAGTTAATTTTTTCTCATCATAAAATTACATTGAAAAGATCTTAGATTTTTAATTTTTACCCAAGTATAATTAGGGTGTAATAAACACTAGTGTTATATCGATTCTTTGCTGTTACAGAAACTTTGGCTTGAACCTTTGGTAAAGAGATTGAAGAAGCAACAGCAATCATGGTACACTTGGAAGCTGCTGTGGTGTTTATTTCTTCCTTGATGAACAGCTGCTATAGCACTTTGCACCATTAAAATTATTTAGTTAGTGTCTGAAATGTGGAAAGCAATCTCTGAAGGGAATTAATTGCCTCTCTAAAAGCTTTAATGATTTCTTTTCTTATTTTCCATTTCAGAAACACTTTCACCAGCTATACATTGAAGAGCCATTCTTACAGTGTCAAAATTATGTATTGACAATGACAAGTCACTAAAATTTTGCTTACACAGCAGGATGAACTTCATTGCAATAGTTCAAGTTCCTGTTTAAAGTATGACTCTCTCTGCAGGTAAGAGCATAATCAAGGCAGGAGTGGGGGGAGAAATCCAACCCTGCCCTCTGGTTGAAGAAATTTTCCCTCCTGAAGAGAAAGGACAGGATGATCAGCACAGCTTTTGCTATGAGATGAACCCAGAATGACTCAAAAATCTCAAAATCTTGTATCCTTAGACTAAAAATGCTAGGGTGTGCTTTTCTGGATCAAATGGAATCCCAGCTCTGACCAGCTTATTTTAGCAGAAATTTCTGTCTCATGCTTGAAAGAGTATAATGATAAACACTCTTTCCATTTAGCACAGTTCTTGGCAAGTTCACAGCAGTCCTCAAGGTCTATTTTTTAATTATCTGAGCTGCAACTAACATTTCCCAAGGAACCAAGCTGGAAGAAACACTTGACAAGATAACAAAAACACTGATACACTAAAGTTCATATTTGGTTCCATAGTTATTTTTATTACAGTAACGTAGAAGCTCAGTACCAACTTTAAGCATTATTGACTTTCTTGTGAAAGGTACTGTTCAAATGTATGTCCTATTCCTGAATGCTTTAGAGATACATACCAAAAAAAATCCATGGAGGATGCAAGCCAAAGAACATTTTTGAAGAAAATATTCCATCACTCCTAGAGTAAATAGTGTCCTTCAAAAGCCACTGGTATGACTACAAAGTAGTCAGCAATTTTGTAGATATGCAATCAAATAAATTTCTTTATGGAAAATTCAACATAAGCAAATAATTCGCTCTCCCCAGGAATGATAGAAACCATAAATACTGGTTTCTTTTTACTTTTTAAAAAATAATAAATTAAAGGTAAGAAATAGCATTATGGGAAAAAAAAAAAGACATCAATTCAAACTTAAACAGCAAATTAGATTAACTAGATTAATTAGATTAATTAGATAGGAGGAAGTCTATGAAGGGATCTCTGAAAGGACATGTCTAATGTTCACCATTACATACTGTAGTTGAAAGCACTCAAAACTTTCACAATAAAATCTATGGGCTATATGTAAATTTCTTTATATCCTTAGTGACCTGAGAAGCTGATTGATTATAATTGTTGTAAAACATTTGACTCAATATAGAACCCCACATCCAGGTGTAATTTCTTTCAATAAATCCCTCACTGTTGCACCTGTGTGAGCTTTTCTTGTCAGGAAGGTTGCACTGAAAGGGAAGTAGACCCATGGTTTCTCCCCCTAACTCTGAGCTCAGCCTGATACTTGTGAACTTTCAGCAAGTCAGGCAGCTACTGATGACTTTTTTTGGAGCAGATAAATTTCTGATGCTTCCCACACTTTCTGTGCCTAATATGCTATCACCTTTGGTTGCACATGATCTTGTCATTAAACCATCTAGATACAATTACAAATTTTTTTGGAAATATTGTTTTCCCTCCAATTGTCAGTATTTCATCGTTTTCTTAGTTTGCTTCCCATTTTTTCCAGTGTTCCTTTTCTTCTTCTAAACAGATGTGTACAGGGGCTTGTAGTCTGCTAAATCTGGCCATTCTCTTTGGTCTATTGCTGCAGTTGCAACCACACATTCTCTCAGAGGTTGTCAGGCTGCAGCCTTTGCAGCTGCATCAACTAAATTCATTCCCTTTACTAATTTCTGTAGTGCCCTTGGCATGACCTGGGCATGAGAGTGATTTCTTTAGGTGTTTGGATTGATTCTAACAAGTTATATATATTTTTCTATTTAAAACTTTCTTGCCTGATGACGTGAAAAATCCTAATTCTTTCCATAACTTTAGAGTTGCATGACATATCCCAAGGCCCTACAGCACAAAAATCGTTGTCTTTTGATAAAAATCAAAAATGAGGTAGGTTAAAAGGTGAACAAGAGATGGGAGGAAAGAATTAAATTCTAGTGGTACATTTTTAAAAAATTTACTTAGCGGAACAATTCTGGGTTTATAGCATATTTTTCCCTAGAGTTTTCATATATTATTTTGCACTTCGTTCCCTACAGTTAAATATATATCCAGAATTTCAACATACTTAGTATGCTAAAAAACCTAATATTCCTCTGATAAAAGGAAGAACTTGCATCCATCAATATAGTCATGTTGAAAAGAGAGAGATGCAGAACAATACTCAGTTTTTAAGAAATCCAAACATAGCTGCTGGGATGTGTAAGATATAACTTAAATTTCCACTATCATCAACAGAGATATCAGAAGAGTCCTGGAATCTAGAGAGCTGAACAGCAATGAGTATATGACTCTATTTCTTACCTATACATTAGATAATGTAAAACAATTAGATAATGTAAAACACCTTAGTGAGCCTAGATAGTTTAGAGTGTTTGGATGCTCCAACAGGCTGGCAAACATGGTGCTGGACTTCTGCAAGACCCATATTCCTTCTGATGCGGCAGCAGGTAAGAGGTCACAGAGCACCTATAGTGTAACTCGACACCTGTGGTTAGACAACTGAATCCTACTCTGGATTTCCTCTTTTGGGGGCTGGATTGCTCTTAAATCTCTGCTGATTGCGTTAATAGGTAGGAGTC
The DNA here is from genome assembly GCA_013396875.1 of Vireo altiloquus. NCBI lineage: Eukaryota > Metazoa > Chordata > Aves > Passeriformes > Vireonidae > Vireo > Vireo altiloquus. The sequence goes on from VZRF01010837.1 coordinate 197,161, forward strand.
TGATTATTGAGCTGAATGACACATCTGTGTTTGCTGGAGTGGAATCAGAAGCTCTCAAAGTCAAACAGCAGGATAATGAAAAAATCTCCCTTGATTTCCTTCTCCTTATGTTTCTTTCCACCTTCAGCAGGACAAGGGTGTCCATTTAATAAATTCAAATTTCCAGAGTTACAAGCAAAGCTACAGAATCAGCTCAGGAGAATTATTTCATCACAATTACATGCTGTGCAGCCATTTGTGAAAGTGTAAAGTCAGCTTTAAAGGAGGGAAATTGATATGTCACCATCTATTGATAGAGGTTCTAACAGAAAGCAAAGGACAAAAGTCAGATTTATGTAAATGCTACTGTTATCCTTCCAGCTAAAAAGTGAAACTGGCATATTTCTATTTCTTTATACTGGGCAAAATACTCATATCCCATATGCAATAGAGAAAAATCCAGTTAAGGAATGATAAAAAAATGACAACTTCGGAAGGAATATGTGTAGATTATTCAATTCATGCAATTTAGAAATTGACAGAACAAAACATAAAACTGGTAATTTCTAGGTATCTGAGTCAATCAAAGCAATTAGATTCCAGGTTAGCCTTTTTGTTCATTTCTTCACTGATGCAATTATTTGCTTGTGCCCCCCAGCTGATTTTCAGTTCATCTCTGTGGGTTCCTTTCACCTTGAAAAGCATATTCCTTTGTAAGTCCAGTAAAGCCAAGAGGAGTAAATGGCAATGTTAATGGTATACACAACATAACTTTATCTATAAAAAATGTGTACAGCATTAGAGTGCAATTCCTTATAGCAATTCCTTTTAGACCCTGAAAACATTTTTCTCCAGAGAGGTGAAACTCACCCCAGTATGGACCAGCAGAACAAGCTGTAAAAGTCACTTCAATTACTATTTCATGGTACTCACCTTCTCTGTTAGTCTTGCAATCCAAGCAAATATTCTTTTCTATGTGAAGGATGACAGGCACAAACAACAGCCACTAAAACTTCAGCACATTAATCTGTAAATTTAATGTAAAGCTGCCTTGAGGAAAATGGATAATCTAGCTCTCTTCCACCCAATCTTATGGCAAGAAAAACTATAATGTTATTCTAAGCAGATGTTTGCCTAAATTATACTTCAAATGATGCAGATTTTGCTACTTTTATTGACATTCCTTAGCTAGTCTACCAGAAATGTTTTCCTAATACCCAATTGAAATTGCTCTTGCTGAATATTAACCCTGTTGTCTTGGATGACAGAAAAGGGAATACAGTTATTAAACATGAAAATGCCAATACAAAGCTTGAAAGAACTGTATATGTTTTGGAATCCAGAGAACAATTTACTAATTTCTATTTAGCAGCTTATCTAAAAATGGTTGTCATGTCTGCCTGCAGTCGCTCTTTTCCTGAATTAAATTTCATATCATTCCTCATTTTTCAAGATGTCTGATCGTGTTCTGTGCTCCTGCAAGATGGCACAAATCTTTCTTGAGGCTAAAGTGCCTCAAGCTCCAAGTTCTGTTTAGTATTATCAAACAGAGCAGAAGAAATAATTATGTGTATCCAAACACAGATATACTCTTACTTAATAAGTGTATACATGCAATACATGTCAATTTTTTCAAATTGAGATACACTGTAGGAGAAGATACCTTTCTTTAAAACTGCTGTCTAACCAGTGGTCCTCTTCTTTATTCTGTTCCACTAAAAATTTCTACCTAAAAATTTGCAATTCTTCTTGAAAATTCTTAAAAAACAAATAAATGTATTCTCTTTTATGTTATCCACATTGTAACAAAACAGCTGAAGTGAAAAAAGTCCCTCAGAAACCAGATGACATTCTAGCCCAGTAAGTATTTACAACTTCTTTTACCCATTTACCTTAGTAGTTAAATCTCTGCCCTGTTGCTCTACCTTACTGCTCAGAATGATTCAGATTCCTTCTATGTATGTCTTGATTTGCCATTGCTGCTTGATCTAACAGAGTCATTATCTGCTAGTAGTCCATCAGCAGCTGATACAGAGGATGACAAAACCCTTCTATAAAGTCCAAAAAGTGATTCTTTCATATGCAGGCAATAAATATTCTTAACAGCTATTAGATTTATTTGGATCAAGGAATAAAATATAAAGTCAGTTTCAAATATTTTTAACTACTGTAATTAACACTTGCCCTTCACATAAATCTGATATAGACATACTGATCATAAGCTGGAATTTATAAAGGCAGAAGTAATACAACTCATAATCACTAAAAGTGAGGTTTATAAAAGTTTTCCACAACTGCTACTGAATATGTGGCATTCATTTTCTCAGGAACATTTCAAATGTCCTTTTAAAAGCCAACCAAAGGTTGTCCTGATATGTCCATTTAATTAGAAGCTGAAAAATGTGATCCTTATGCTGTTGTCAGGAGCATATTGCATGCAGGGATTGAAATACATTTGATTGGCTCTTCAATGTGTAGCTGCACTTCAAGCAACAATTCTGGAGCACAGATAATTGGTGCCCTGCAGCTTTCCCCACTGAAAATCAATTGAATTTCCATTATGTTTCAATTGTCTTGCAGTGGGAAACCTACAGGGTTTCGTTGGCTGGTGGGTTTTTTTTATTATTACCTTCTGCACTAGAGAATACAAGTTTTTAATGCTTTTTCCTAGGTAAACTACTAGCAACACAAGAAAGTAATCAATTCAAACAATCTACTCTGCATGAAACTCCCTTCCCAAAAGGGCAAGTAATCTTCTCCTGTATTGTACTGATTTTCTCATGCTTCCAAGCCTTGCCTCAGTCCCATGGTCTGCAGATATTTTTGCAATGTATTCTTCACCTAGTACTTCCTGTGGAAATGAAAATGAAATCTGAAAGCTGCATATTGAGATGCAGAAATGCAAATTGAGCTCTGTGAGAGCCCTAGACAAGAGGCTGTGAACTGCCAACCTTTGGGGTAACAATAAACCCACGAGGATGGATGCCAGCCGCGGGAAGGGACACTGAGAGACACAGCAGGAACTGTTGACCTTTTGGATAAAAAGAAGATGAAGATGAGTGACCAGCAAGGTGGATAAGCAATGGAAAGGGAGGGTGGGAGTAGAGGACTGAGGAGGAAGAGTGAAACTGGGTAGACTGTGAGGAAGACCTTTGTTGGGGGTCCCTCCTCACGGGCACCAGCTCCAACAGTTTCTGGGTTACTGAGCTGCGAATAAATTCTCTATGGAACAAGATATCAGAGACGCTGCCATGGGAAATCCAGGGTCAAGCCAGTCAGGAAACCAGTGTGAGAGCGAGAGTGAGTGTGGGATGTGGGGGGAGTCAAGCAGGGACCTGTTGGGTCACTGGAGCCGCTGCTGTGAAGGGGCTTCTGTCCCAGCAGTGACAGTCCCTGGCGCTGGGAGGGTGACGGCTGCTGGCTGGGAATGGTCAGGCCAGGAAGTTTCCTTAACCAAATAACAGCACCAGCTTCACAGTTACTTCTTTGTGCAGCCAAACCATGTGCCATATAAGAGTGAATGCAGGCAAGGGCTCATTATCACCACTTTGTATTTTATTTACAGCAACCACTTTCACTTTATTAGGCTGCACAAGATGACATCCATATTGACGCCTTACTCTTCAACTCAAAACAGTCAGCACTGAAGAAAATTCTTATAGTCATCAAGAGAAAGTTGGGTGAATGTATCTCTGTGTAATCAAACACAGCTTTACCAAGAAAAAGTAGCCATCCATGGTCTTTCTTATTTTAGTGACAGCCTTTGGAAACAAAGCACAGTGATATTTATCTGTCTGGTCAGAACAAATGCAGGTGGCATTTGGGAAATAAAAGAGTAAAGGAAAAACTAGTGCTTTATTAGATCAGGTCAATTGAAAGAGAATGTTCTTAAAATGGAGAACTGTGTTATTAATAGCAGTCTCCCATGCCTTATTCTGATATTGTTATGTGACTTCAGAAAAGCCAGGGAAAAGGCAAGCATTACTTTAAGTCTCCATCAGGTAACAGAATACAAGACTTCTGGAGAGAGAAAAAATGGTGAATGATCTTGAAACTGAAGTTCCAACAAGTGGTCTACCACCACTTTGCAGTATAAAAAGACACCATCTGTGGCTCTGAAAACTTGACTTAACATTTTCAAGTTAAATTTTTAATGCATTCTTCCTCTGTAATGCTGAAGAGTTAGATAAAACGCTTCCATAAACTTCTTATGTGTGCCAAATTCCTAATTTAATTCACAAAGTATAACCAATGACATACTAATGGATGCTACATTAATATAGCTATAGAAACAACATTACATTAATTAAAACTTTGTAAATGCTGTAATTAAGATATTCAGTGACAGCTGCCTTTCCTGTCCCTTAGCTTCACCCAGAAGTCTCTCAGCACTACTTATTTTGGAATCGGCAGCTGCATGGATGCAGGAAGAGCCATCTGTTGGTATTTTTTAAATGTTAACTGAGAGAGGTTCCAAACAATTGCTCCTAATACTTAAAAAAATAATTAATTATTTTTTTTAAATTGTGTCTGACTTTGGCAGGATTTATGTCATTAGCACTTAAAAATGAATGCATCTTTGGCTTCTTATCTGACTGATGCACTCTACCAACATAGAATCACAACAATACCTTTGCCTTACCTGAATAGGTAAAGCACTTAAAGGTTTTACCCCTGGTCATATTTGAAAAGCTGTATTATCCAGAAGAGACACGACCATCTACAGAAGATCTACAAAGTCATTCTGTGGATACTTGTTCTTCTTCACTATCAAGTCAAGGGGTTTTTTTCCCTCATATTTGGAATTTCCATGGGTTCAATAGAGATAATTTTGATACCAGTCTATGGGACCCTTCTTTCTCTTCTGTAACCTTACTTTCTTCTAAACCAGGCTGCCCTTCACATACAGGAAATTCAGAAAGCTGCCCAAACTCCTCCATATTAAACTATTTGCTTTCATATTCCCCCTTCTTGCTTATCTCAATGGACTTTGGATCTTGCTTGTCAGCACAGCCAATTTATCCCCTCTTCCCCCCAATCTAGCATTCCCCCTCTGTTAATTTAATCCCACAATATGAAGCCATTTCCTTGTGAATAACATTTCTCCCTCTTTGATGTTTACATCCTCCAAACAATCTGTTGCTGTTATCAGACCTGAAGGAATAATGAATTCAGTGAATTACACATTTTTTCCCTGTGTCAGCAAGCAGATGGTATAATTCTCAAACTCATTCATCATTTGAAATTATATTGGAAGAGCTTTCAGTTTTGCTGCGTGGGAGCTATATGAATGACAGACGTGCTGCACATCCACATTACCAGCTAAGTAAACTCCATGGTTTACTCCCTTGTCCCAGTTCCCCAGTCACCAACATTACAAAAATGTTCATTTTCTCCTAAAATCTTTGGTAGTGTAAGCTTACTCTACTCTAGAAACTTTAAGGTTAACACCAGGATAGTTTATTTCAAGGACAATTTGCAGCAGTCAGTAAGGATAAAGTAGCATCATGTCTGATTTCCTATACCCTACTACTCCACTGCAAAAGCAGGCTTGGGCTGCAAAGATTCTGAAGTATCTGGAAGTTCCACCCCAGCCTTTCAAACATATACTCAGTACTATGCAAAAAATCACAATGTTCTGGTGGTCTGCAACCAAGCTGTCTCATTGTTTCAGACACTGCAATTAAAAAAAAATGCCAGAAATAGTATTTATAGTCTAGGGCTACAGGGAACTCAAGAAGAAATCTTCTAAGATGGTTCAAAGTTGAGTTGTACAAGGCATATATGGCAGCACTACTGCTAAATTTAAACAGCTTTGAGCAGAGTGGACACAATAGCCTTACGACACTTCACCTTATGGTGAAGCATTTATGGAAAAGCATTTAATACTGTAGATGTAGCCAGTAAGCCTGGAACATAAGAATTTTACAGTCTTCCAAGGAAATGTTCTGTTTAATTTGATGGTGTAGCACCTCAGGTGAAACAAGTGCAACTTACGTGCTTTTCCACTGACAGAAACAGGATGGGGAAGAACTGGGAGAACATGCAGAGGTGTATGTGATATTTTAGAGTTTTACTGCTCCAGAAGCAAAAGACAGAGTGCAAGCCTCTGCTTTCAAAGGTGACTTCTCAGCCATTGCAACCAGTTAGGAGTATGACAAAAGACACAATGCAGCTTTTAAAGAATTTCATTAATAAAATATAAATAAAGCACAAATAAATCACAATGAAACCTGTTGCTTTGCATGACAAAGCATATCACAGATTGCTTGTAAATCCGACACTATAGTGTTTAATTTCTAGCAGTCTGGGGCACTCTAAAATGAGATTTTTTTTCAGAGCTGAATGGACACAATGAAAAAGAGACTGATAATCCCTGATGCCAAATTTTCACTGCTGACTCCTACAGTGGAATGCAAACCCATGCATTGTGCAGCAGAGGTTATCCCTAATAAGCCTGGAGAGGTTAGTTTATCATAGAACAGGACATGCATGAGCCAATCAAAGATTAAGGAAGCACTTAAACTTTTTTTATAAAAGAATATACCTCAAATCCAAAGCCAGTTTGGGAGATGCACTATCTGGGACTAACCATCCTGAAGCCCTTTCCTAAAAAGGGTACCTAAGCTCTTTTCTTTGGACAAACAGAGAAAGATTACATTAATTTCTTTGAAACTGCTCTTTATGCTCTATTTCATTATTTAGAACAAGTCCTTAAGTGCAAAACCAAATAATTTTCTTTCACTGAGAAGTTTGATTCTGTTTCTCAAGCAGCTAGCTGCCTAGTTTCATTACATGTAGGAGATCAAAATTTCATCAATATTTCCTTAACCAGTGACCTTTTAGCACTAAATATAAAACTTTAGTTAAAGAACTAGACTGAGGTATAAACAACAAAAAGGGTTGCAGAATTATGTTAATTCTCTCAAGCTTAGTGAACTAAGTTACTATAAATCATGGAGGCTGACACTGCTTCTCTCATACACATATTCATGCAGCTGTGGTGAGAGAAATCTAACTTCTACACTTGAGCTGGCTCTACATAATTAAGGGTAATTTTTAACTACCGTTTTCAGACCTTGTAATTAAGGGTGAATAGAGGCCCTATGAAGACGTAGTTCCGCTCATAAGCAATTGATTGGATTCTTTCGCCTTCCGTTAACCTGGGACGTATCAATAACACTGTGATTCAACTACATAGCAATGCAAAAATTTTTTCATTATTTCAGTGAGTCCTTTCAAAGTTATAGATTTCAAAATTATTTTTAAAGTCCTAGGAAGAAATACTGTAATATATGGTATGTACTTTATATTAGCCGAGTTACAAGTACTCACAAATGTGGCTTCATCAAATTACATGACTTTGGATTAAAACTACTAAATCAATAAACCACTGTGTTAAAAAATAGAAAAATCTGCAGTAAAATTTATGTCAAATAGTTAGCATTGTTTCCATCTAAACACGCTATCAAATGATCATAACAAACATACCACAATCTTTATGAGCTTCCATTTACTTCTGATTTATTCTTGTTTAAAAATGGAGTTTCACAATATAACGCCATTATGCCCTGAAAGGCATTGGTAAGTCAACAATTCATGGTGGTAGTAGTAAGAGCAAAACTTTTATTCATTTTTGAAATTTTTTCCATGATTTTTAAACTTTCACTTTTGAGACTTTCTGCCCTCTTAGATTGTAAATATCAGAAAAAGAAAACCAATGTCATTAATAAAAAATGGGGTATTTCTTGTCAACAGTAGAAAGAGGAGAGAAGATTAAAGGGAAAATTCAGTGCCAAATGAATTAAGGACTTCAGAAGAGTCTGGGCATAAATGTGAACTCACTAATATCTCCACTAGCAGAGTATTAGGTTTACCTGTTCGAATATTTTGTTGCAGTAGTGTGGAACTTAAGTATGAAAACATTCGTAGCAGCAGAAAAATGTAGAAAATGTGTTTCTACATTTCTACTGAGGAGGCCTTGCCCAAGTGGGTAGGGAATGCTTGCATGAGGAGGTTTTTCAGGGTTTATATTTTCACACATATTAATGACACTTTCAGAGGACTAAAACTCCCCACCCCATTTCACTGCAGGAACTGAAATATATATGGAATTAAACCTGAAGATAATTTTCTCTCTAAATTCTCCCCTTCTTTCTTCCTCAAAGGAAACTCTAGGATGTCAGAACTGATGAAAGAGATTAAATGGGTTTAGTCTTACTTTGCAGAGCAACTGTTAGGGATTCCAGATTGTACTGTTGATATTAAACATATTCCAATGAAACAAGAAGGTGACAGAATCCTGTCCTTGAGGGATTAATAGATAATTTAAGAATAATTATCCTTCCAATTCACAAGGTTGAAGGAAAAAAACACCTTTTAATCAAATAAGGAGAGCTTGATTAGATATTTGACCATGTTCTCTGTTGGTTTAGGTTAGATAGTGCCAAGAAAATTCTGTAATAATATAAGATTGCAAAGTAAAACATACCCAAGATCAACATAATCCAGAATTCTGATTTCGATTCTAGTCAGAAGCAGATACTAAGAAAGATTCAAGAGATTAAAAATGGATAGATGAGGGGGGAAAAGCAGTCTACACTCAGCTGCTCTGTGGTTTCCAGCAAATATCCCTGGTCCTACCACACAGCAATTTGAAACTCCACCTGGCATGGGGGCACCCACAGCGAGTTTGAAGATGACAGTAAGCTGAGTAGCACAGTTGATAACACCAGAGGAAAGGGATGCTGTCCAGAAGGATCCTGACAGTCTTGAAGAGCACATCAGTGCTGTGGGTGCACTCGATCCCACTGTCTATGCCACTGGTGAAGTTACTAAACAGTATTTTTCTCTGTACACACCCTTAAGGAACTCCACTCCTCACTGGTATCCCCTTGTGAATTGAGCCATTGACCGTAACTCTTAGGATGAGGACTTCTAGCAAATTCCTCAACCTTCTAACTGTCCATTCACCAAACATATATCTTTCCAATTTAGTGGACAAAATGTTGTGGGAGACCATTCCAAAAGCCTTAGAGTAATCCAGGTAGATGACATCTGCAGCTCTTCCCTTGTCCACTGACACAGTTACTACACAGTAGAACAGCACTAAATTAGTCAGGAATAATCTGCCTTTGGTGAAGCCATGCTGGCTGTCTCCAGTCACCTCCTTGTCCTCCATATGGCCTGATCTATTTTCCAGGAGAATCTGCTCCATGATCTTACTGGGCACAGAGGTGCTTCACAGAGGTGAGGCTGACTGGTCAGTAGTGCCCACAGTCCTTCTTTTTATTGTTTTAGAAAATGGGCATCATGTTCCCCTTTTTCTGCTCTATGGGGACTTTGCCTGACTGCCATGACTTTTGAAATAGGATGGAGGGTGACTTGGCAACAACGTTTACCATTTCCCACAGGAACCTGTGGTGCATCTCATTATGTCCCATGGACTCGTTTATTGCTCAGGTTTCTCGAGTGATCTTAAACTTCATCTTAATTGGCCTGCAGTAAACACCAGCCTTGAGTTTTCTTTTGCTGGTTTGGCAGCTAATTTTTACCTATAGGTCCTACTGTGTTCACCCCTTGTTTTCAAAGACTGTTCTCTGTAGTCAATCCTTTGTTTTTTTTACATACAGGGCAACTCTTCTGGCCCCACCTCTGCCTTTCTTGTTTGTCCCTTCTAAATAGTTCATATCCATCAATATCACCACTCCAGTAGCCTTTGTCCCACCACATACCAGTAATAGTGATTAGATTTCTAGCTGGACAGTGGCTTTCAACTCCTCCTGTTTGTTGTGCATTGGTCCAGAGGCACTGCAACCAAGCAATTAACACCTTTTCAGAGGAACACACCCTAATCCCTTTGAAGTGATTTTTTTTGAGGCATTTATCTGTTGGTTTCTAAAACATCAACAGCCCCTAGTTCTTTTCTGTTGCTCAAAACTCCACCCCCTTCTTCTTGTAATTCTGGTTTCAATTTCTCTTTGAAAGTGGGATCAGCTTTTTGTGAGAGACCCTCTCACTCCACTTTATGAGTCAATCCCATCAGCTCTCCACAGACCTGGATTCTCAAAGGTAGATTCTTGATTGCTGTAGAAGTCAAAACCTTGTGTATGTGACCAGCTACACAGCCAGGCATTCATCTGTTCACCTCCTTCTTCACAAATCCTCTCCTCTGAATGGGAGAATAGAGAACTACCTGTGCTCCAGTTTGCTTTAAGACTGCTCTGAGGGACATATGATACAATCTCTTTTGATTGTTATAAGTTGCCTCATCACAGTATCACTAGATCCTATCTAGAACAGTAGGAACAGGTGATAATCTGTAGGCTTCACCAGGCTTGGCAGCCTCTTGGTGTAACTGCGAATTCAAGCTCCTGGCAGGCTGCGAATTTCCTAGAGAAATTGTCTGTATAACAAATGGGTGTTTTGTTGTCTCTCAGTAAGGAGTCTTCAATTAATTCTAATAATTTACATCCTTTTCTGCTGGCACTAGTAATAATGCAGGGGAGTGTTTGGATCAAAGTGTATCGTTGACTTTTCGTATGTCCTCTCTGTTTCTTACATGCTCTTCATTCTTTATTCGCAGATCACCCATACAGGGTCACGCTAGGGGAAAAGTGAAGGTTCTTCTGACTTGAGCAAAGATGAGGACCCAGTACACTTCATCTCATGATTTACTTGCATCAGTCAAGGTTGAATTTAAACCTCCCTAATTCTTCAGATGTTCTTTAGTAACATTTCACAAGATTTTTCTTGAAATTAGTGCTCTGAGAAAATGTTTAGCTTTTTTTGCATCAGCTTTTCCAAGGGAAACTGTTCCACTAGAAAATTTCATCAGCCCTACTTAATCCAGTTTAAATAATTGATATAGAAATGTTTTGTACATCTGTGCTAGATTGAATCAGACCCTAACTTGCTATACATTTTCTTTTAACTCTTTAACCATAATTGGTGATATTTACAAGTCAAATCAGCAGACTTATTTGAAACTGCTTGATACATTCACTGGTTTTGTATTCATTGACTTCCTCTCTGTATTTCCATTCTTCTGAAATTTAGTTATAAATCAAAGGCACTGAGAAAAAAAGCCGTGTTTATTTTGATAATTTCCTAAATTTTCTCAAGAAAAACATTATGCGCTTCTGAAATTGTTTGGGTCAAATCTTTGGGGAAATTTCAGCTGGATTTCTCAGGCTAAAGAAAATCAAACTGCTTGAGTTTTCCACAATAAATGAAATATCCATCTGAATACTCAAAATGGTGGCCAATGTTACCATTAACATTTCTTTTAATGGAATGGTTAACAAAATGCAAAGGACTTGAGGTTCAAAATTCTCACTGCTCCATGCATCTCTAAATCCTATCAATATATAAATTTCGCTGTGAGGTAAATGCTTTTTTAAAATGCAGGGAATTAATAGTAGAGAGCTGTGTAACATGCAGGATGCACTAGAGGAAGAGAGGGAGATGCACTTGCTTGCTTTTAATTCAAGGTAGCACTGCCTTGACTCTAAATCACTACCAACTTTTTTAAGAAGCAGAAAAATTATATACAGCTACTTTTCTTCCTCCTTTGATTGAAGCTAAGATTAGATAGTGCTCAAAAGAGAAAGTGTTTGTCCAAAGAATTAGGTCACCAACAGAATGTGGGAGAGAGAACTCCATCTGTCATCTTGCTGTAGAGTTTACAGAACTCATTGCTCACCTTCAGACACTGGCACATAGGAATATTTAAATCTCTTGATCTTCATTTCTTTAGAGCTCAATTACCATCCCTAAAGATGTGTTAAGTCTGATCTTAAATATACATTGGAATAAATGCATAATGATTTTGAGGTCTTTGGACATTAAGATAATGAGTCCCATAAAAATATGAAGTCTGCAGGAGTACCTCTGCTATTTTCCCTCCTTACATTCTCCTGAACTTCATTGATAAATATTAATGCTATTTTAATACTTAAACATCTTCCACTGTGTGTTCCTTACACTTTCTACCTAGGCACCTAAGCTTCCCTTAAGAAATTATAATAAATTTCTAAAGGTTTCCTTAGAACATCATCTCAGACCAAGCCAACTATCATAACCCATTTTACTGATTCTTCCTCTGTTTTAGTAATATCCACTGTATACCATGCAGAGTACAGGCAATTAATATGTGGATCATTCAATGAGAGCTCTGCAATTTGCTGAATCTTGTCTTATAATCACTGTAGAGCTGAACAGGAAAAAGTAGAAAACCAGAAATATTTCTTCTACATTTTCACAATAAAATAATAACACATTCCTTAGAGTTTATTAATAGTGATGATTTCTAGCACTGTTCTAACACTAGGCACATCTTAGGACCTTCCAGTCTATAGAATGACCTGAAAAACTATTTGTTTTCTTATCAATTGATTCATTTTTTTACAACTAAAAATTCTTGCCTCTATTTCATAAACATCATTAGAAATGCTAGACTTTGTTTTTCCAGTTTAATGTGAGCCTGTACACAAAAAGCTTTTCAAGCTTCGTGGATGAGAAATATTTTATTTGGGCCTATATTATTACAAAGATTTGTAAGAAATGTTTATTTATTTAAAATTAAGTAATTATGATAGCCCAGCTGTTCAAGGATTTAGCCAAGATTTTCACAGAGCATTAATTTTACAATACAAAACCCTTACTGTAATTACTATTTGTTCTTGAATATTTCTAAATCTCTTTACTCTTTCTTATACCTGTTAACACAGCAAGCCTAGTATAAATCAAAATAGGAGCTAAATATTATGTGTATTAGAAATATATATAATTGTACATTTTTATTTCATATACTACAACATAATCTATTCTGTGAACTGTGAAAGGGTCCTGCACCATTTCCAGCCACCAGCTGGGCAACTTCCTGCATGTCTGCAGCTATATCCATATAGATGAATAGCACAGGAATAACCTGGGCTGCATCTTTGTACCTAAAAATATTTAACTTTTCAATTCAAGCACCAGAACAGGGTGCCTTGGAGACTGTTTTCTGATGTCTAAGCCTCTCTCAGTCACTGTGTCAGACACAGACATTTTGGTCCAGATTATGCTAAACTGTGTGTTTGCCGTTAAAGAGTCTCAACAATTTTTCTTAGAATAATTTGATCCAGATTAGTTTATTAATGTAGACACACCAGAAGAATATTTTTAATGTCCTCATAGCTACTCTGTGAAATTGACAAATTCAGGAAGCTGGAATTGAAAATATGAGTCAGTCTTAATAATTAGCTCAGAATCCATCTACAAACAAATTTCATCACTGAATTGATTAACTCCCCTTGATTGTCTTAGAAAGGGCACAAAACTTAATTCTAGAGGAGAAGGAACTAGCCAGGAAACATATCTGTTGTGCATCATCAGCACTGGCTCTATCTGAAATGCAGATAGCAAAGGACAGACACCTTCTTCCTTAATTTACTGACAGATATCTCACAGAGCCACTTGTCTTAGGGCAAGCCAGGACTCTTAATACAATATACAAAGATGTGAAAAATCTCTAGCCTTGAAGAAGATGTATTCAGTCGTCTTGACTGTACAAAAAACCAAACAAACCAACAAACAAAACAAAAAAAAAAAAAAGAAGGCAAAAGCATGGAATCAGATCCAAGATAAGAAGCTATGATCACAGGAAATATGGCCAGGATTTCTTGAATTAATACAAAGTGCAAGAAGCACACTGGTATACAATCTCAGACAATTAGCAGCAATTAACAGACAATTAACCTCAACACATAGGAAACCATTCCTGTGCTGATAGCTGGTCATCACATACTGGTTTTGAAGATCTCAGGAGCTAGTAGTGAATTGCAGCAAAATGATGCTGATCTGCATCTGATTAGTTTCTGCAATTAATTCATTGCAGGGAGTAGACAACAAACAGATTCACATGTTTTGGAGATTTTTGTCTCCCCCACACCTGGTTGTATTACCTAGTATCCAGGAGAGCTGCTAGATAAAATCTGCTTAGCTGAACCGATAATAAGATTTGTTAATACAGTTTTTATTTGATTCACTGAAGTGCCTAACATTCTAATAGAATTAGGAATTTCAGCAAAATACGCTGAAGTAAAAATAACTCTAATTAAAAATTGTTTGTTTTAAATTTTCAGATAAAAAATAGCAGTGTCTGGAAGGTGAAGATTGGCATTTTTCATCTTGTGGTAAAAATGTCAAAACAGTAGAACTTTTCCCAAAAACATTGCAGTGCCATCATCAGTGGTAACCTTAACAAAGCTAAAGAATGAGATAAACTTCATGCTAACGATGGTGAAGGGTCTAGGGGGAGAAGACATATGAGGAGCTGCTGAGGGAGGGAGACTGAGGGGAGAGCTCATCATTATGTGGAGCTTCCTCATAAGGCTACGCAGAGGGACAGGTACCAATCTCTTCTCTCTGGTGATCAGTGACAGAACTCAAGGGAACGGCCTGAAGCTGTGTCAGGGGAGGTTTAGGCTGGATATCAGGAAAAGGTTCTTCACCCAGATGGTTCTTGGGCACTGGAACAGGCTGCGGGGGAAGTGGTCACAGCACCAAGCCTGACAGAGCTCAAGAAGCATTTGGACAATTGTGTCAGGCACATGGTGTGACTTTTGGGGTGTCCTGTGCAGGGCCAGGAGTTGGACACTGATGATCCTTGTGGGTGCCTTCCAGCTCTGGATAGTCAGTCTGTGATTCTCTGAACATCTGATACTGCATACAGTACTGATAAATAACACACATGATACATGTCATCTAGAGCTTTCCTCTGTTCTGCTGGGAAGGAATGCATTATATTCATATACACTTAAATAATGCACTGTCATGAGTGGCATAGGCTTTGACACAGTCATTCCAGTCTGCTTGGCTTGTCCTATAGCACACAGATCACCTTTGCTGCAAGTGATCTGGAGAAAACCAACACAAGCAGGTAACTCAGCACTGAGCTGAGGCAGGGCAAATTATTATCAAAAGGTTTTAAGTGCAGCTGAAAGCCCAGATCATTGGATATCTCATGCAAACAGCGCAGAGGAGATTTCCAAATTATACTCTGGTTGCACTTCTAAGGGATCTCCAGGACTGAGGATGATTTTTCTTTTATTGCTACTTATACAAAATGTCATTTAAAGGAGATACAAACAGAGAAATCAATGTTCATACAGAATATACAAGTGAATAAGAGCTTGAACAAAATACATATAACCCTAGGGCAGAGCTGAGTGCATCCAGGGAATTCTGTGACTAACAGAGCCTGCTCAAAGACAGAATCCGACATATCTGTTTGCCTAGACATAGCAGTGACAGATGCTTAAATAAACACAGAAGAGCAGGGGCTGGGATTCCATTAGAAGTTCATTTGCACTCTAGCCTGGCCTGTTGCCGTGCTGCACCTCAGAGAACCTAAAAATAGGAATTTTCTACCTTGCAGAAGGGCTGAGAAAAAAAATCAGAAAGCACATGGACCAAAACCATAAAATCACCTGAAGTTCATCATTGTTCTCATAATAGGTAGTAAATTATCAGAATTTAGCCTTCAGGACAGATTTACCATGAATGATGGTAATCAATAGTTCGTAGCCTCTCTGATATTATAAATCCACATGTAGTATATTTTCTAACTTTTAGCAGGGCACTCAGCATGCAATCTTCCTCTCCTCACTACACAGACATTCTTCCCATGCATCCCAGAATGGTGAAATTACACCCATTCTTAGATGTCATTCTGAGAACTGAAATTACTTTATTTTCTAATTCATCAGTAGGGCATAAGGAAACAGTTATTTCTTTATGTCTGAATATAGCCAGGTAGAGCCATTTCTGGGAGTAGATGTCATTTTGTTTACGTGACTGATATGGGTTAAACAGTCTCAATTCAGAGTGTTTTTCTCTTAATTGAATTATTTTTAGCAAAATATTTAATTATTGATTTTGATATTGAGAAAAAGAAAACACAAGTATTTTAAAAAATACTTAAAACCTTTTTATTCCTCAACTTAAGCCAAATTCTTATCATTTCAAAGTCTCAACTTCCCTTACTGTAAAAATAGATATTAAATTAGCAACAAGAAAAAAAGCACATGAACATCATATTCATTCCAACATGTAAAATCTTCACACTTTAGCAGACTGAGCTGACCTGACTTGAAACTGATGTAGTTCTGTAAACCAAAATGGAAGAAAACTTGTTGGATGCAGGCTGAAAGTGCACCATAGAAAAGATGAAAAATAAAAAAAACCAGCATAATATCCATTTGAAACAGTTTGACCAAATAATTGTACTTGATCACTTTTAAAAGCCTGAAAATGAACTTCTTTACAATGTATAATGAATATACTAATAGAGTAGAGGGGAACACAATTGGTAAAGTCAGATTTCTTCAAGAGGAATCATCTAGAGCAAAATATTTGTTATCCACATTCACCAGTTAATCCATTCAAGGTGTTACTGAATGGGTATGTGAAAGAACAAAGAGCAAATAAATCACTGAAAACAGTCACCAGTGGACAAAAGAGTAAATGGACAAAACTCAATAAAACACCTTCTACTCCACCAGTGCCTTTATCAACGCATTTCTGCAGTGGTAGATCCACAAATTACATTAAGGTTAACTAGTTGAAGTCTCCATATACTCTGTAAGAACATTTTAAACAGTNTTACATAGTAGATCCATAAATTACATTAGTCTCCATATGCTCTGTAAGAACATTTTAAACAGTTGAACTTTAGAAGATGAGGTGTATTTCATATACTTCTATTGAATAAAATTGTTCTTCTAAAAATTTTATCTTAACTCTATCTGAAAGCAACAAGCAAGAGAGAAAAGCAATTCAAGGAATGACTGTAAGATCAAATATAAAACTAAAAACAATTTAGTAACCAAAACCAATTTTTCTGTAGATAGCAGAAAGAGAAGAAATAGAAACCTATGACACCAAATAGAATCTTTCAAGAGTTGACATAAAAAGGTGACATAATTCACAGAACTACCATCTAATGTCACAATCCCTAAATTTTTATTTTCTGACTGTTCTTTCAGGATAAAGGTAATTTTTTTCCATTTTTACAGTCTTCTGCACAGCCTGAGTTCATTCAAGACTAGATATGGGTTTAATTTTATACCCACTTACTTCCCTCTATACCAACAGATCCAAAATAATGCAGCCTTCCATGTTTTTCAGATGACAGAGACATATCTGACTAAGAATCCATTCTTACCTAGCTGCTCATTCAACAGCCAACCCATATCCATGGCTACATCCCCATACCTGTTTCTCTGGTGGGGACACCTAATTCTGCAGCTGTGCACTTTTCATACTTTTCATGTGTATGTTGACTTTTCCAGATCTGTGCTTACAACAAGAACCAAGGAGATCTGATGCATTTCCTTGAGCTTAAAAGCTCAGCATTCCAGTATTCCAACATGGAGTGTTTCAGTGGATTGTGCCTGCTTCTGTCTCAAGGGTATACATTATATATCAAAGATATAAATTAGTTAAATTAATGCACTGCCATGATTTCCATCATTAACTTCGTCCATTAATTAGGTCTGTTGACAAATTAAATACTCTGGCTAAGAAACCAGAGCACAAATGCCTTTGTAAAAGAAATCTTGCTCTTTACTCAGTGATGCATTGCTTTATTGACTAAAATGTGCTACACTCCAAAGCCTCAATGTTTTCTGCAGGACACAAAGTTCTGGCAAACAGAAAAAGCAAATTACTTTCATGTCCTGAATTTTTCTCACACTTAGTGACTTGTTTGCTCTTCAGCAAGGACTTTACTGAGTCCTTCTTAGTAAATATTTTGCTTTCCTTTCATTCCAAATAACCCCAGAAAAGTGAAATTAGGTTCAATGAACTAATGAATTGAACTTCACACAATTCCATGGTTTTTAAGGTTTCCCTTTTGAGAGTATCAGGTTTTGTTCTATCTATAAATAGGTATTACTATCTGCAGTGGTGTAATAACCCCATATTTTCATTTTCTGTTGGTGATAAGAAATTTAAAGACACAGGAAAGACTTCGGTGGCTTAGAGTGGAAAATAAAGTTGTGTTTCAAAGAGAAGAAACAAGAAATCAGAATGTTATAATATTGATGTTCTGAAAAATTAGATGTTTATATATTCTTTAATAAAGACAGGACTGAATCTGAGTTTTGGAAACCTGTGCAAGAATCCAAATCAGTTCCTATTATTCAAAATTCTTCGTAACTAGTTTTTTGAGTTGTAGTCCTAGATAAAAATATTCAGTGACCTCTTTAGTTTTAAACTGTCTGAAATGTTGGTTTGATAAATGCACTACCTAGTCATTTAAAAATCAGTCACTTAATTTATTGTGCTCACCATAAGAATATCTAAGCAATTAATTCTAAAATAGGGTAACACTGGGATGTATAATACATTGCTATATTAAAATATAAAAGTAGCAAGTAATAAATGAAATACTTAAGCTGATAAATTAACTTTTAGAATCAAAAGAGTAACTGTCTTTGAAATTTTATTTATGTTATAAACTCAAACTACATTTTATTACTAATAAATTTTCATAGTCTATGGCTTATCTATGGAACAATAAAATTGTGCAGGGAAACTCTTTCTGAAAGTTACTATGGGTAATAAATATCACTTGTCTGAGAAAAATTGAGTATAGCTAGCTAAAAGGAAAGACAACTCCACTGAAGGAACTTATAGAGAAAAGCACTGAAAGAACAGCTGAGTTTTCAATTATACCAGAGGATCAGAATCTTACGTGGACTGAGTATTGCTAATTGGAAGGACTCTGGAAAAGAGAGGATGGAAAGTTTTGTGGCCTAGAAGTCATGATCTATAGTGAAAGATAAAAGAAGCTCTTTCAACAAGAAGTGTGTAAGAGATGGTCCATTTAAGGCCTGTATTTGTCATGCAGGAGAGCTCTCTTTGATTGCAAATACTTCTTTAATCTAGAAGATAAAAGGTCCAAATGAACACAGAGGCTGAAAAGCAGAAAACCTCAGACTACAAAGAAGACTCAATTTTTAAGTAATCGGTAGAATTAACTATTTAAAAAAAAATAATAAAGGAAAAAAAGCATCTTGTCATGAGCCATAAAGGATTCTGTATAATTTGAAAGCTTTCAAAAAACAGGTTATGCCTCAGAAGTTTCATGCAAGTATTTTGAGATTTTTCCTTTTGCTTCTAAATGCCACAGACATGAATCCATCTTAGGGGTCCTTTGGTTTTAATTTTTCAGTAATACAAAATTCCCATGTAAAATCTTCTTGTAAAAAGATGTACCCAACCGGTTTAATTTTTTAGGAATGCCCTCTAAATCTTCATTATTCTATCTGTTTGAAAATGTAAAATGAAATTATTTTTAAGGTAATTCAGAAAGAGAGATTTAAGATTGTTTACACAAGAAGGTTCTGTATAAACACCAATTTAAAATGTTAACCGTGATGGAAATAGAAGTGGAAACAGAAGAACTCATATATATCAGCCAGAACAACTTTTATATTCAAAACAATATTTAGATGCTAAAATAAATATTAAGATCTCCTTTGTTTTTTACAGATATTTTTACAGGTTTTTTGTGGCAGAACAAAAGATCTAATTTGTAATGGTTTTGTAAAGTCATCGACCTGAAAACAGGATCTATGGACGTGAGTGTTTGGAAAACTGACCCAAAGGATCAGCAGTGGGAAACTGAGAAATCCAGTTTTAGTGTAAATTTTCTGCTCCAGTCCTTAAGAAGTTGGAGTACTTGGTGAACACTGTTGATAAAAAGAACCAAGACTGAAAGCAAAGCTTCGTTCATTTGTACACATAAATATGGACTGAAGCCTCAATATATACGGACCTTAAAAAAGAATAAATATATTTTCTTCTTCATGTCTTGCTTATGAAATAGATCTTATGTACAGAAAGGTGTGCACTTGGGGCTCTGAAATATTTAGGACTCTTCAGAATATTCTACACGTGTATGAAAGAGTCAATTCCCTTTTAAAATTATCACTTCGGAGACAATATGTCATTACCAAAAAAAAAAAACCCAAGTCACTTTATTGTCACCATAATGTGGATATTTCTTAATCTTGACCTGGTCTTCTAAAATCAATCATACATAAAAGTGAACAGGCACACATATAATACCATCTATTCCCATCTTTTTTTCTCCACAAGCTGAATATTGCCACCTTGTTATTCTTATGCTAATATAGACTTTATTTGAATTGTTCTAAATATGTATTACAATGCCTAAATCACAGGCCAGAATATACCTTCCTCTGGTATTTTTCTGAATGATACTGCCATTCAGTAAAATAGTAAGCAATAGGCTCTAATATGTTGCTCAAGCCGAGTAGAATTTGGTTTCATCCTTAAAACCTGTGTAATGCTATACATTGGTGTTGTTTGTCATTACAGAACTGCACCCAACTCCATTTTAAATAGCACAGAACAGAGAATTTTTCATGATGGAAAACCATGGGCACCAACAATAATCCACATGCTGGTTTGTTTTTAAAAGACTTCATTTAGTAGGAAGATTGCCTTGATGGTAATAATAGAGAATCAGAATCCAGATTCAGTAACTTAAACTAAAGAAGCATTTAAGTTAAACTTGTATGAAACTTGTTCACTGAAATAAATTCTCCTCTGTGTGCAGAGGAGAACCTAGAAAAGTGCAGAAAAAAACTGAAAAGGCATCAGTCTCTATAAATAGGCAAGGTTTACTGGACCTGATTATATTTTGTAATGTCTTCAGTAATACACTGTTTCAGATGCGAACAGTTGTCACAGACATCAGGGATGACCTTTACCTTGACTTTTTTAAGATCTAGACAAGGTTCACAAGTCAGTATCCATCAGAGCTGCAGGCCTTAAGGATGTTTGGAATTTGGGTCTGGCAGCAATAACCATCAAGCCAAGCACTATGTTTAATGGACCTTGTTAGGCTCCCTGCCACATTTTGCTAGAACCAGCATTCAAATGGTTCAAAGGGAACCTTAGGCTTATCAAAATAACATCCAAAAAAAGGACTTCACTGCCAGAAACATGGACTTAAGGCCCTGAAAGCTGCTGTTAAACACCCCTGTGAAACCAGAACATGGACCCTGCAGCCATATCTCTTCTTGGATTCTCTTTTTCCTAATATTGCCTTCTTTCTTTCTTTCTTTCTTTCTTTCTTTCTTTCTTTCTTTCTTTCTTTCTCTTTCTTTCTTTCTTTCTTTCTTTCTTTCTTTCTTTCTTTCTCTCTTTCTTTCTTTCTTTCTCTCTTTCTCTCTTTCTCTCTTTTCTTCCTTCCTTCCTTCCTTCCTTCCTTCCTTCCTTCCTTCCTTCCTTCCTTCCTTCCTTCCTCCCTTCCTTCCTGAAGGATTGCCCAGTGCAGGGACTACTGGTAAGGGGATGTTCCTACTCAGGATGAGTAACCATTTTGAGAATTTTCTATTTGATGTTACCGCATGTAATTTTTTTATACCAATAAACACGCCTCCACATCTTTCATGCTTGACATCTTAGTAGCAGTCAGTTTCAAACAGAATACCCTAATGTACACAAAAATATGCAGCATTGCGCTGTCATGACATGAGTCAGCAGCTAGTAGTATGCTAATATAATTTCATCATTGATTTTCTAAGCTATTCCAGTGCAATACGTTTATAATACACGGAACCATTGTCAGCATATGCCAAATCAGCAACATCGCACCAATTTGATCAAGAGAAATGGACAAAATTAAAAAATTAATAGAATATGCAACAGCAAAATACTTAGGCTTTTTAGAATTCAATTAAATTATCTCACAGCATCTTTCTGGGACCATATCACAGATCTCAGTCACCTAGTTCTTAATAGCTTTTCTTTTCTTATAGGAATTGATTAGCTTATACATGCATTTATATATCACTGAAATTATAAGACAAATAATTTCCACATTCTGGAATTAGTTTGTTCAATGGAGTTGACTTGAACTTAAAACCATTGGCAGAGATCTTTCGTCGTAGTCACCTAGGATTTTCCTGAAATATTATTTTTTACCACTGTGGTAGGTTGACCTTATCCAGCTGCCAGCTGCCCACCGAGCCACTCTCTTACTTGCCCTCCTGAACAGGACAGAGGGAGAAAACAGAACAAAAAGTTCCTGAGTTGAGGTAAGGACATGACGATCACTCATCAGTTCCTGTCATGGGCAAAACAGGCTCAAGTTGGTGAATTAATTTAATGTATTGGCAATTAATAAGAGAGAGGGTAGTAAGAAACAAGGAAAAATCTAAAAACACCTTCACCCCACTCCTTCTTTCTTCTCAGGCTCAACCACTCCCAAATTCTCTACCTCCTCTCCCCAAGCAGTCCAAGGTGATGGGGAATGGAATTTGTAGCAGTTCATAATCCTTCATGTCTGCCCCTCCTTCTTCTTCGAGCTCTTCCTCTCCTCCAGGTTACAGTCTCTCACAAAATTCTCCAACATGGATCCTTCCCAGGGGCTACAGTTCTTCACACAGTGCTCCAATGTGGTTCCCTTCTGTGGAACACATTTCTTCCGGAAAAGACTTTCCATGTGGATTCCTCACAGTTCCTCACAGGAGCGTGCTCCAAGCTGTCCCCACAGTGCTGCTTCCTGCAGGGCACATCCACCTGCTCTGGCATGGGGTCATCCACAGGCTGTAGCACGGATATCTGCTCCATGGCATGGTCTTCTCCACAGATTACAGGGGAATCTTTGCCCAGAGCACCTCCTCTCCCTCCTTCTTCATTTACCTCGGTGTCTGTAGAGTTCCTTCTACGAAATATTAGAAATCAATCATGTACAAGGTGATTCTAGATGCTGTCTTCCTGCTTACCACCAGTACTATCTATTATTTCTTATCCAACAATTTCCCAGCTTTGTGGATGGTCAGAATTTCTTCAGATGATCACACAATTCAGTTATTTTTCATCTCTGTGAAAAAGAAAATAAAAAATAAAATAAACAAAAACCCAAACAAACAAACACAATCCCCATTTCCTGATATTTCAATCATGTCTTCTAGTGTTGTGTATGATGAAATATACTATCTCCAAAGCATTCCTAATTTCATAAATCTCAGGACTAAAGATTTCCGGGGTACTCTTCTTTTTCAGCAGAAACTGGTTTTCACCTCTGTTTTCCTGACTATGGTTTTATTTGGTTTATTTTGTCATTTTGGAGGTGATATCAAAAAAACAAGACACAGGATTAATGGCATGGTCACTGTCAGAATTGATGCATTTATTTAACTCTTACTACTATACCACAATTCAAACTAATAAAAAAAATTACTAATATCAACTCAGAGCTAATTGTTATACAAGTAGACTTATTCTTAATTTTCCCATGTGCACTGAGATACTTCCCAGATCAGAAGAAGGATCCTATGGTTTGATACCTGTTTCTAAGAGTATCTTTTTGCCTAGTGACTCTTTCATGCAAAACATATTGAAATAAGAATGCAGAGAGCTGCCTTGAATCTAAAGAAAGAAGGCTTTAAGATAAATATCCTTTTAAACTGCTACGTTTAGGTGTCTGGACAATACACTGTCTATTGCTAATAACTCCCTGACATAATTTATCCTCTCCACATTCTGTACATAAAGGTCAAATAATCGAGGAGACCCAACTACAATTTTTTTCAGCTAAAGATAATAGGAATTATAACACCTACATCTAGCTGTGTTTTCTTCCCCAAAGCCAGGCAGGAATGAGTAGAACTATTCAGATGTAGAATATCTTGGGTAAGTAAACATGAGGGTATGTAGGAATATGTAAAAAGCAGTGCAAAATGCATCTCCAGTCAGGTAGCCCAGAACTGTACTGCCTGGCACTTCTGAACATTTGCCGATTTAGCGATTTATGAAGTTGTACCCTACAGTGGAATTCATTAATTTCTATAATGTAAATTATTTCCTCAGAAGTGTATTTCCCATAAGTGTGATGGTTTTGCTGCGGCCATGAATAAATAAAAAATAAAGTAATCTTTATAGGCAGTGCTAAAAAAAAACCTGACTCGGGGGAAATCTGAAGGTAAACAACAGAGAAAAGTTTACAGAAAAAACACCACACAAACTCATTAAAAATACATTTATATTATGGGGGGAAAAAAGGACTAAGTGAAAAAAAAAATCTGCCTAAGCTTAGCACTGCAGATCTGACATTCATTGTATTGATCAAAACCCTGTTTTGTCAGGGAAATGTTTGATAATAAAATTTTGACATAAATTCAGTAACCAAGAGGACAAAGAGAAATCTTTAAGGTCTAACATGCAGTTTTGAGGCTTTAATCAAGAAAAGAATGATGACCAACATTTTCTTGAGTGAGTAATGATTTAAAGTATATTTTTCCCTGTGGACCTATCAAGAGGTGCCTTGAAGGGAACCACTAGAGGAAGAAAAATGGTCAGCATTTTCTGAAAGCTCTCTTTTCAGGGTGCTACAAAAGTGGCACTGCAAATCAAGACGCCTCTGCTCACTTTACAAAACCTATCTGTTCATTCTGTACCCATAGGTGTCTTTATTTGTATATTGTATAGAAGGAGACAAATAGATTGTGTTGCTCCTTTGCCTTAAATTAGCTTTCAATTAGCAAGTTTCTGTGAAATTAAATTTAGAAAAAAAAAAAAAGCAGACAAAGATCTTTTCTCTTCCTTGGAGGTACTTAACTAGGCCATTCCTGTTAGTTACATGCCAAAAAGTTCTGGATCTCTGATGGCTCTCAGAAACTGCTCCTTCGGGCTTCTGTGGTCACTCCACACATGCCAGAGTTCAAAGACTTTAGGCATTGTGTTTGTGCTCAGGAGATATAATGGGACAAAGAGCAGCAGATGTCTTAAATAACACTTCATTATTTGTAGCTCTCACACAAACTGTGGTTTTATTTCTTCTTTTAGTCATAAAGGGTAATAACTAGGATTTAGCATTTTGGAGAAGAGTTTATCTGATGATGATCATCAATATCTTCCTTCATTAGTCAAAACCATATTATATATATTTTTCTTTATGCGTACTCAGACAAGTTTTTTCAGGGTAAGTAGTGTATTCTTACAGTTTGTACAATGGCAGAACCACACTATCTGATGTCATAGTTTTTATCTGCACCTGTAGAAATAAAAGAGACATAAAAATAATGGCATATGGAGCAAGACTGACAGTAGTATGTTATTAAGACAGCCTAGCACTTCTTTTTAGAAGAACCTGTTTCTAATAGGTTATAACTACCTTACATTTGTCAAAGTCAAATTCATTGTATTTATTATGGCTTGATTCCTTCTGTATGCAGGCGTATTTTGTGGAGGTGCAGAATTCTTTGGGACTTGCTCAAGCATCTGACAATACCAACCAATGACTGAATTCTATACCACTTTTGTCCCCACACAATGGTTAAGCTCAGGATCACTTCTCTTATAATGGCTTCCCATTAGTCCTCTCCCCTGCCTTTTCACAGTCTTGGTGCACGATTCTCTCTTAATGAACTGTAATATTTCAAGAGGGCCTTGTCCATTCCTGTGCACTGAAAAAAAGGAGGAATCTTTAGGAGAAAAATACCATTGTTGTACAAGAATGAATAGAGAAAAGAAGGCAAAATTAATTGGCCAAGCAACCTTATTCAGTGTCCTAACTTCTAAGAGCTTGATGTGTCAATCTCAGTACTATCTTTGCAGACATTATATGCAACCTATTTTATATATGTCTTGTTCTGATTCAATAGTACCAGAAGCCACAAACTAGAGTGAAATGGAGGTCAATCAACTGTATGTATTTCATCTCAATTAATCCACACTATTTTCCAATAATAGAGGATGAATACTAGGTGTGATTACACTTTCACACCATATTTGTCTTTGTAACACTGAAACTAAAATAATATAATTTGAGAAAGATTTTTACATTATGTGTGGCTGTGAAAAAGTTCAGTTTATTTATATTTGGTGTTAATTATGAAATGCTATATAGTCATATTACCCTTAATTAGTGGTATTCTGGCATCAAGCTTTTCAGTCATTGCTTCATTTTTGCAGTAATAATGCCTCTAAGAGTGGTTTCTGATGGGCATATATAAAGAAAGTATAAAGGGTGTGGGAGAAAAATCAATGAAATAAATATTTACAGAGGATTAAGGTCTGTAAATTATGCATCCTGTCAAGAATCCTATTGATTTTCTTAGGCTGTTTAACCCTTTTTCCTCTCTGGTGAAAATATTCTCATGAGAAATAGAATACTGCTAAGTTTCAGAGATAACTGACCCCACAGAATATAGCCTTCTTTGGCTCTCTGTGGCTATCAAGGAGAACTTGGAAACATGAAAAAAAGTAGTACTGCCAGTATATGTGCTATTCTGAGTACTTCAAGTGCACTCAGTCTTACTGATCCTCCAATCAAATCCTCCAAGTACCAAACTTGCTGTATAACCAATAGTCAAAAGACATACGGTACATGCTTTGAGAAGGCGAGAAAGTTCTGGACAACATTTACAAATGCAAAAACCTCCCACAGAGCCTCACTATTTTATCGTGGCATAAATTTCAAATGGGAATATTTCTGGGGCGCAAAGAGCTCTTATAACATTGTTCAGGTTTGAGAGGTGTAAGCTCTTTACAGTCAATTGATACAGCTGCTTGTTTCCAAAGAAGGAGTCACAGCATCTCTAACAGGAGAGATTATAAGGTCTGCACAATGCAGTTTTGCAAGGCACCAAAATCCATGTATGGGCAGTCTGTGCTTTCATTCATACCTTCTTTACTGCCACTGAGACTCCAGAAGTGAATCAATAAATCCCTGTGATCAGTGATGTCTAAGCATATCTTAGGTTGATATGAGCTGCTTTTTATTTCTTCTTGTAAAAGAAAGAGATCTAAATTCATTGGTCACATGAAGATCCACAGGAAAGGTAGAAATCTAAATTCAGATGTAACTGTGAAATTATGACCCCCTGTAGGGGAAAAAACTGAACACCAACACAATTGCTTACCCATAACTTCCCCATAAAATATAAACTCCTGGTCAAATTCGGAGAGTCATAGAATCATAGAATGACTTGGAAGGGACCTTAAAGATCACCAAGTTCCTATCCCACTTCCTTTCACTAGACAATTCCAGTCCCCTAAGACACTTTAGCACACCTTCAACCATTAACTCCACACATGCTCAGGACCTCCAAAAAATGTCATCTGTTTATATGCAGTGGGACACTGACATTTGTGTTTCCATTTCTGATTAAATTTTTATCTAGTCAGTGTGTCATTCTCCAGGTCTGGATCCATAAAATGATGGTTTTTTTCTCTTACTAAAACAAACTGCAGCATATGGGAGAGAACGAAGTCCCCTCCTTCGTGAGAGCAGCTTATCCCTACATGAAGGTTACAGATATCCCTTAACCAATGAACCTGCATATGCCTACTATTTCCTTTGGCAATACATGACTAAGAAGATCATGACTTTTCGACAGAAATTCAATGGAGCTGTGAACATGTACCAAAGAAAGAATAAAACTTTCTTTCCAGTTAGGCTCACAGCAAAAATGTGTTCCTATTCAGGTTCAGTAGCTAATTAATAGCAGAATATATTTAAAGACAGTAAGTTGTTGTACATGCTTTGGAATCCAATGAAACCTAATAAGCAAAATCAGGCTCTTTTACGTAAACTAATCACTTACGGTTAAGCTCTCTTCATAACATCCTCACTGCATTGTTCCACAGACAATAAATTGCTCCTTTCAGTGTCGGTAATATTTCTCAACTCTCACACACCATAAATCTTATTTTCTTCTATTTCTGCCAGTTTTATTTTAAACAATTGTACTGAAGTGTGCACCACAATTCACATGCCATATATATTACCTCCTATCAACAGCTGCTTCCTACTTTGCAGTTTCAGTTTCATATTTATGTATCTTGTCAGCTGGGAAAGCAAATACTTTGAAATCTCTTCCACACTAAAAGAAGAAGAATATTATATTGGATAATGCTGTCACTAGTACCTGGGGATTTTGGACATGATTTTTATTGACCAACACCAGCACAGTTGTTAATGATTTTCATAACTAATAATAGATCATATTTCTGAGGCCTAAGGACACATCTTTACACATTATTACACAGTGTTTACTTTGAAGTACTGCAATTGCTGCTAAAGGCATCCTGTTACATACTGAATTGTTTTTATTGGTTTATGATGGAATGTTCATTGTTTCTTATTTGCATTTCCCTGTTGATTACAATTCTGTATCGTTTGCTATTGAGCTGAACAACATCCAGAAAATTAATTAGATATACAGAAAAATACTTCCATTTAAGGACTTAGCAGACTTCAGGGATCACTAGGGAAAAAAGTAAATAACTCCACCTCATAGTGATGCCTCAGGATTTAGCTTTTATATTTTCAGATCCTGTACTGGTTTAGCGTGTAACTCTAAAACTCCACATAGCCTGTTACCTACTGTTAGACATAACAAATCCTCTCTGGGCCTGGAATCAAGGACACCTTGTTGTCCCAGGCCCTGAAATATGTAAACTAAGCCTCTGGAAAGGTGGAACAAACTTGGGGTAATGACATCATTACCTGAAACTGTAACTGGAGAATTAACTCTGATATGTAAATGGACCAAACATATAAAAGTGTGAAAAACCCATGACCCAGTGTCCATCTTGGGTGTAGACTCTCTGAACTTTCTGACTGCCCAAGGTGTACCTATTCGAGGCCCTTCAATAAATACCTACTTCCATTCTCATAATCTTGTCTAGCCTCTGTTTGCAGGTAGCCACTCCAAGGCACCAGTAGTTGTTCAGAATTATTTTTCAAAAGGCTGTAATTCCCAATGACATGCATGGAAAAATGACTAAGGCCTCAAAACCAGGGAGCAGCCATGCTCACAGTACAGTTATGGAAGAGAAGTCAAGAACCCACTTTTCTTGAACTAATGCTCCTCAAATAACAAAAACCACTTTCCTCGATGCAAAAGCCAGTACCTTAGTGGTTAATGCTTTAGGGAGGTTTCACTATTTGTGTGTGCATTGTACACGTGCTATCAGGCATAAGCAAGATCATGAGGTAGAAAGGTAGATAGTTTTATTATCATTACATTGGTTTGAGGAAGACTACTCGCTAATATAGAGTGCATTTTATTCTGTGGTCCAAAAATTACGCATTTAATTTGCTTATTTAAAATTCATTATCACTGCATAAATGTAATCACTTCAGGAAGGCAGCTCAATGAATTACAGTATTGGAAGTGTTTAAATGGAATTGACTGTATTTCAACTCATTCCTATTTCCTCTTATACTTCCACTGGATGCCACTGAGAGGAGTACGGCTCCATCCTCCTTACCCTCTAGTATCTGGTATATAAACACAACATGTATGAATACACAGTGATAAGCTACTCCATAAGCCTTCTTTTCTCTAGGCTGAACAGTCTCAGCTCTCATCTTCTTCTTCTCCTCAAAAAAATGCTGCAATCCCTTAATTGTCTCCATGGCCCTTCTCTGGAGTCATCCAATCTCTCTTGCATTGGGTGCTTCCGAAAGGACACAGCACCCCAGAGATGAGCACAGGGAAGAGTCAGTTCTCTGCCTGCTGTCAACATTCTTCCTAACAAAGGCCAGGATTCTCTTGGCTTTCTTTGATGCAAATACAGTTCTCTGTCGCATGGTGAGCTTGGTGTCCACCAGAACCCCAAGGTCCTTCTCTACAAAGCTGTTTACCAGCTGTTCAGTCCACAGCCTCTCCTGGTGCATGGGGTTGACTCTCCCCAGGGGTAGAATTTGGCATTTCCCTTTTCTGAGCACCATGATGGTTCTGTCAGACCATTTCTCCAGTCTGCTGAGGTTTATCTGGATGACAGCACAACCACCTGGCCTATCAACCACTCCTCTCAGTTTCAGATCATATACAAACTTTCTAGCGTATGCTCCACCCAAACATCCTCGTCATTAAGGAATGCACTAAACCATATCACTTCAAGTGTTGACTGCTGGTGCACACCAGTAGTGGCTGCTGTTCACAGCTCTTCAGGCTTGGCAGTTCAGCCACCTTCTGAGCTGCTTCAGAATCCACTTCTCTAGTCCACACTTCTTTAGTTTCTTGATGAGAATGTTGCGGGGCACAGGGTGAAAAGCCTTGCTAAAGCCAAGATAAGCAATATCCACTGAGTTTCTAATCTCATCATAGAAGGCTATCAAGTATTTCCCCTTCATAAACTCATGCTCATTTCTTCAAACCACCTTCTTGTCTTTAATATGTTTGGAACCAGTTATTAGTTCATCCTGCTCTTATTTGAATGGTGCATTTTTCCTATATGATCCCTCACTACTGAAAAATAACTGTGCCAGAATCAGTAGCTGGTTGCTAAAACCTGATCTAGACACACAGGAAGATCCAGCTTTTGCACCGTTTTTCATCATAACACACTTTGATTTGGTTTGGGTTTGTCTGGAATTGAGGATTGGGCAACCAATAGTAAAGGAAAAATCTACAGGTCTAATCAGACATGTCAGCAGCCAATTGACACCCACATTTTCAGTGTCCATCTTTTGCCTTGACAGTTACTTTCTGCTTTTCACAGTTCCATAATCTAGTAGAATAGGAGTTGAAATGATGACGTTTAGTAATAAACAGTTCTATGGGGACCTAAAAGTAAAATTCTCATCTTGTTACCCAGCAGAAAATTTGAATGAAAAACATTCTTTTCCTACCAATTTCCGACAGAAATCGGAACAGTAAACAGGTAGATGCCATGAAAATGATCGTGACTTCATTGTGACATAAATGCTATCTGCTCTTCACTATTACTCTTTAAAGAATATGACTTCTTGACATAAAAAAAGATAGTTTGCATCTAACTGAGGGTAAATTTTATGATCCCACACTTCCACAGAAATTCAGAATGCTCTGTAGCTCACCATTTCTGGGACTTTTAAGTATCATCTTGTAACTGGTTTAGTAAACAATATATGTCTTAAATGTCTGCCAGATTAATGAATTTAATAATCTGATACATCTTTAACACCTCTGTTGGACAGAGATGAAAAACTGATCCAAACAACTGTAAATTAGAAGCACTTGAGAATGTACTGCTGTAGTTGAAATGGTGTTTCTTTGAAGTTTGAATTTTTTTTCTTTTGACTGTATATCAAACACTAATTTATTGTTTACAAGTTTGCTATTAAAATTCTGTATTTTCAGTCACAAAAATGATGAGTGATAAAACACTGATGCTATTCTTCTGAAAGCACATTTATTAAAAATTGAACATGTGACATCACTGATGAAATTTCCTGCCCTTGCCAATCCTCCTAGAAATATTAAACAGTTTAAGTCCAATAATAACCAAATTTCTGCCTGATATTATATGAATATTCAACGAATTTTTTATTTCACTTGTGTAAAAATAAAGCTAATCTCTGTTTAAGTGTTTAAAGTGATGACGAACAGACACCCTCCTGTGATAACACTTTGCCATTATTATTTACTGCCAATAACATTATTTTTTTTCCATTGTGAATGTTTGCAGCTCTTGTTTCTGGTCATTAGAATTGAGAAGCTACTCAAGTTATTCTAAGTCCATAAATAGCAATAGAATCATAGACTACACTGAGCTGGAAGTGATCCAAGAGAACCACTGAGTCCAAATTCTGACTCTATCCAGTGCAATCTAAGAGTTAAACTGTTTATCTAAGAGCATTATCCAAATGCTTCTTGAACACTCACAGGCCTGGTGCCATGACCAGTTCCTTGAGAAGCTTCTTACAGTACTTGACTACTCTCTCAGTGAAGAACTTTTTCCTGGTATCCAATCTGAACACCCCCGATGCAGCTTGATACCATTTCCATGTGCCTTATGTTCACCAGAGAGAGGAGATCAGCTCCTCCACCTCTATTCCCTCTCAAGAGAAAGCTGTAGAAAACAATGAGGTCAGTTTGTCATCAACTGATTCTGATGACAGAATTAATATAATTCCAGCATATCATAGTCATATCACTAGGAAAAAATGTGAGCCTTGGAGAGCTTCTCTTATAACACCCCTTTACCAAGATTACGGTATCAGCATAATTTTGATAGTCTTTTTTTTTTTTGCAAGTATTTTATATGACTTAAAGTTTCAAAAACTTTAATATTTTTTATAATATTTATACCAAACAGGTGCAGTAAATTCTTTGAAAGTAGTTTACAGAAAAATTCATTTATTAGAAAAGGGGATAATTAATACATTTTTCAGTAATGTCCAGAATAATCTTCTCCATAATTTTGCCAGGCACCAGTAGCCCTTACAGGGTGCTTTGCACAAGTAAAAATTGTCCTTGTCGCTCCACTCTTGAATTCTTTTTTTTCTGATACTCTTCTATGATCAAAATTGGATATCACCTTCCAATATTAGTCTCATACATGTCCTTGTCTTTTATGTGTGGCAAGGTTTCGGTAGTGGGGGATGCTGCAGGGGTAGTGCCTGAGAAGAGATCAGAGACTGCCCCCACTCAAACAGAGCCTGTTCTAGCTGGCTCCAAAATGAACCTGCTTCTGGCCAAAAAAAGCATCACCCATCAGTCAAGCGGGTGGCTTCTCTGCTATAATGTATTGAAGAAAGGGTGAAAAATGCTGTGCAACACCTGAGAGAGACATGGACTGAAAAACAACCAGAGAGAAAAAACAGCCCTGTGGACACCAGTCAGTGGAGAAAGAAGTTCTCCAGGCACCAGAGAGATTTCCCTGTAGAGAAAACCACAGGAAGGAGGTTTGTGCCCCTGCAGCCCATGAAGGAGCAGGCAGGAGCA
Source organism: Vireo altiloquus (assembly GCA_013396875.1). Lineage (NCBI taxonomy): Eukaryota > Metazoa > Chordata > Aves > Passeriformes > Vireonidae > Vireo > Vireo altiloquus. The sequence goes on from VZRF01010837.1 coordinate 229,893, forward strand.
GATAGCCACACTGCAGCACAGGAGGGACCCCATGACAACAAAGGTGACATGTCCTGAAGGATGCTGCAGACTGGGAGAGTCACACTGAGGCAGGCTTCTAGAAGCATCTGTGGCCCACGGAAAAAAGCCTCTTGTAGAGCAAGATTCAGATGTTAGTCAGAAAATTGCTTCAGAGAACAAGGAAAATGTTACTTTCAGCTGATTTTTGGGCAGACCAAGTAAATGTAATTTTCTGTACTTCCATTTGTATTTAATGCCTCTTTCATTACACTGACTACAGGTGAGAAAAGCCTAGGTTCACTTTCTTTACTGTCTCTTGTCAGGTATTTATATACACTGATTAGATCTCCCCTGAGCCTTCCCCATACTAAAGAATGCCAGCTCACTCAGACTCCTTTTGTGTGGCTGATGTTCCAGCCCCTTAACCATTTTATAGATAACAGCTTCTGGCTCAGTGCTGAACCAGACACGAGTCTATGTGCAGTTAGGTCTCTGGTCCAACCTGTTTCCCTTAACAGCAACAGAGGCAGCTCTGAAATCAGTGCTGAGTACACAAAGAGATATTTGACTGTCTGCAGAAGTGGTTTTCTATCTGCACTGCAAAAAAAAAGAAGTGATCATTTTGGAAACGGTCAGTATGTTCAGTGGTAATACAGGGATATTTGGCATGGTGGGTGGAACCTGGCAGGCGGAAACTCAACCCCACCCAGTCACAGTTGCATTCCCCAGGGGAATGGCGGCATGAATGGGAGGGTGAAAGGCGAGAAAAAAATCATGGGTTGAAATAGAGGGGAAGAGGAAAGNCCAAAGGCAATTGTTCACTTTCTCCCACAAGTAGGACAATGCCCAGACACTGTCCATGCAATGATTACCTATCCAAACCTCACCACCCTCACACTCAGTGTGTATTGCTGAGTACAGCATTAAATGGCACATATCTACTTGGTAAACTCAGATCAACTGCAGTGGTGGCATCATCTCCCAGCTCCCAATATTCTCACTGTGGGAGGGCAGAGTCAAAAATAGAGAAGGCCTTGACACTACACAAGTGCCGTGTTCCACTATGGGGAACCACAGGGAGCTCTTTAAATATGGATGGTCTAGGATGAAATTAAGTCTACCGAGACAACCCTGTATCTGAGAACTCTTTATTAGCAACGAAAAAAAAGGAGTTGCCCTACTAAAGAGGACTAGAAAAGACAGAAAAGGAGGAAGGAAAATGGAAAAGGATGGGGAGAGAGAGAGAGGGGGGAGACAGAGAGAAAAAGCAGGTGTTACCACCAGGAGGTCAGGGAGTGCCGACACATCCAAGCAGCAGGGGATGTGTGCACGTTCCCTGACAGAGGAGCCTGCACAGATCCCGGAGAGGCACGGCTCCACAGGAGCCGTGCCTGTGGCGATGGGCGGCCAGACACACAGCGAGTGGGCACTCGGGCAGGAGGCACAGAGCCCTGGACAGGGTCGTGGCAGGGATCATGGTGACAGGCTGGATCGGCAAAGCAGGGCTGGAAGCAGGTGGCTCAGGAAGGAACGCAGGGACAAAGCAGGCCGGGCGTCAGACAGAAGCACGAGGAGGCAGGGCAGGAGGGATAGGGCACACAGGCTACACACGAGGCTTGGAGATCAGTCGGTGTCCCACCAAGTGCCCAGCGAGAGGGAGACTGAGTGAGGGCGAGCAAGGGCCCACGAGGGCAGTAGAGACAAAAAGCAGGCTGGAGCCAAGGCAAGAAGCAAAAAGCACGCAGACAAATCCCAGAGCTTGTGACACAGTTACTTTTATAGCCCCTGGCTCCTCCCAAAGTCTGACTGCTGACAGGAGACCATTGGCCCACTCCAATGTTCCAGGGCAGTCCATGGGTGGAGACCTTTTTCCATCTGATTGGAGAACTCCTCTGGAGGGTAAAGTATCCTTGGTGGTCTGCTGACTGTCTATCGCATGAGAGGTGGGAAATGGTTGCCAGGCAAAGTCTCCCCACAGACAAGGCTTTCACCCATCTTCTCCTAGCTGCCTCCTCCAAGTGGCACGTGCACACCCACCCCCACATGCCTCTGACAACCAGTATTGAGACAGAAATCAAAACTAAATTGGCTCCTCACAGCAACATTTAAAACCCAGTTGAAAGAGCCTCTGGAGTTTGAACACAAGGCTCAAGAGTCCACACCTAGGTGCTCAAGAAACGCGACTGTCGTTGGGTACTCACCTGCAGACCGTCTTCCCAGGGATCTGAGTTTCAGTAATTAAATTCTCAATGCTTTCTGAAAAAGAGTTGCTCTGAAGGTGTCACAAACGTTATGTTAGAATCCCTTTTTCCTTCCAAAAATCCTCAAAAAAAAAAAAAAAAACC
>VZRF01010837.1:233368-478627 GCA_013396875.1 Vireo altiloquus
TTCCCTGACAGAGGAGCCTGCACAGATCCCGGAGAGGCACGGCTCCACAGGAGCCGTGCCTGTGGCGATGGGCGGCCAGACACACAGCGAGTGGGCACTCGGGCAGGAGGCACAGAGCCCTGGACAGGGTCGTGGCAGGGATCATGGTGACAGGCTGGATCGGCAAAGCAGGGCTGGAAGCAGGTGGCTCAGGAAGGAACGCAGGGACAAAGCAGGCCGGGCGTCAGACAGAAGCACGAGGAGGCAGGGCAGGAGGGATAGGGCACACAGGCTACACACGAGGCTTGGAGATCAGTCGGTGTCCCACCAAGTGCCCAGCGAGAGGGAGACTGAGTGAGGGCGAGCAAGGGCCCACGAGGGCAGTAGAGACAAAAAGCAGGCTGGAGCCAAGGCAAGAAGCAAAAAGCACGCAGACAAATCCCAGAGCTTGTGACACAGTTACTTTTATAGCCCCTGGCTCCTCCCAAAGTCTGACTGCTGACAGGAGACCATTGGCCCACTCCAATGTTCCAGGGCAGTCCATGGGTGGAGACCTTTTTCCATCTGATTGGAGAACTCCTCTGGAGGGTAAAGTATCCTTGGTGGTCTGCTGACTGTCTATCGCATGAGAGGTGGGAAATGGTTGCCAGGCAAAGTCTCCCCACAGACAAGGCTTTCACCCATCTTCTCCTAGCTGCCTCCTCCAAGTGGCACGTGCACACCCACCCCCACATGCCTCTGACAACCAGTATTGAGACAGAAATCAAAACTAAATTGGCTCCTCACAGCAACATTTAAAACCCAGTTGAAAGAGCCTCTGGAGTTTGAACACAAGGCTCAAGAGTCCACACCTAGGTGCTCAAGAAACGCGACTGTCGTTGGGTACTCACCTGCAGACCGTCTTCCCAGGGATCTGAGTTTCAGTAATTAAATTCTCAATGCTTTCTGAAAAAGAGTTGCTCTGAAGGTGTCACAAACGTTATGTTAGAATCCCTTTTTCCTTCCAAAAATCCTCAAAAAAAAAAAAAAAAACCAAAAGAAAAAAACCAAAACTGTTTATTGAATTATTAGCTGCTTTTAAAAATCTGACCCTCATTTCATCCCCTAGATTCTTAGCTATGCTGACAAACTCAGGGAAGACTGCAAAAGCCTGCATATCAAAATAAAATAATTAAATTTATTGTTAATTAAATTCTTCCTTAGCAGAGAACCATCAGAGGCTAATATCCCACATACATCTTACTTTGGCCTCATGCTGCCATTCTGTACAAGATAAATTTCACCCATCAATGCAATTTTATCAATGACTCTTATTCTTAATAATCACATCAGGGCTTTACAGAATTAAACATACGAGCCAAAAAATAAGAGCATGAATGCCAGCTCGCCTGTAATACTGAGCATGATAGAATATTTTGCTGTCTTAATGGAGGACTCAGAGGATCTTGGTCATTAAAAGGCAATAATAGAAGGGTCTCCCAAAGAGCATATATTGATACTCAAATTATTATAAAACTACTGAAAGAGTATTTAATTCAGCTAAGAGGGCCATAATCCAGGAATTCTCTTGCTAAATAGCCAACCTTGAGCATTCCATCAAATCAAAGACCTTAGAATGCTTTATCCTTCCCTGTAGATACCTCTAATACAAACATTGACATTACTAAAAGAAAAATGAAAAACAGAGATCCACATAAGCATAAAACATCTTTAGTTGATCTGGCAGTGGTGCAACTTTCATCCTCTTCCTAGGGGACTGTTTCACAGGTTATTCCTCAAGTATGCCTTTATCACACACATCTCTTTTTCACTCACATGTTCAGCCAGTGAGTTTCATTCTCTCATTTTCATTTTATAGCCCTACTCTCATTCACAAAGGAGCTATTTGCTTATTTTCCTAGAATTTACTACTATCCAGTCCAGTAAGATTGCTACACTAAAAATTATTTCTTACCAGCTTCTCATAGTAAGGGAAAAAAAAGCTGAGATTTCATTACAGAGTAACCCAGGTGTTCTGTCCCACTGTAAAAGGGGAGTCAGGGAGGACTCTTTTTGATAGATTTCTTGGATTAAAATAAAGCATGATCGCAGCAATATTATATCTGAGAACTGTTTATTGATAAAGAAAGGTAAGCGTTCCTAATGAGGGGGTACAGAAAAGGGAGCAGAGAGGGAAAAAGAGAGATGGAGAGAGAAACAGAAGACAGGGACAACATTCCTGCTGTACCCTGTGGTGCCCCATCGGTGACTGTTGGGCAGATGGAGCCTGTCAGGGGGGTGGTGTTCTTTTCTGGACCCTGACATCTGGCCCAGCTGTGTTCCTTGTTTCAGTGTCCCATGTCCCGAAAAGATGAGATGAGGCTTCGTTCTGCTGTTTCAGAGCTTGCTTATTTCTNACCCTAGAATCTCCATGTTGGCTCCATATAACATATATAGCAAAACCTTAAAACTACAACTCCACACTCTGTGGTACACTAAACAACCATCTCCTCATTTCTTTGATGTTCTCAGCTCATCCAGAAGTGTGAGGCAAATACTCCCATGAGCTTGCTTCACAGGCCAAGCCTTTTTTGAGGAGCTCTGAGGGTAAAACAAACACCCAGAGGAGCAGGAAAAGTTCCCAGGCTTTTCCTGATTCCAACAGAGCTGAGCGTGCTGCGAGCTGTGGTGAGCCTGTGCAGCTCTTGCGAGCGGCTGGGCGCCATTTCCGAGCTACGGCGAGCAGCATGGCTCTGGCATCCGTGAACAACGGCCATGGGCTGGTGCTGCTGGCAACACGGGACACGCAGCAGCAGCGATGGCTGCGGACTGGGTGAGGGTGACATCTGCTCCATCAGAGAAACATCGGAGCGCTAGGTTGTCACTGTGACGAGCTGCCTCGGGAAGTGGCGAAGCGAGGCACACGGACAGGTGCAGACAGGGAAAAAAGGGTGAGGGTGTGAGGAACGGGCCGATGGCCCGTGATGGAGTACTCTGACTTGCAGTCTCAGAAAATATAAACAATTTAGTAACGAACAACCAAGGACCGGTGTGCTGAGAAAAGCCCAAGTACCCTCGCAGTAGGGTAGAGGCAAAACGACGCCGCACGCACCAGGTGCTTTCCTCAGGCGGATAAGGAAGAGAGGAGCCAGGCTGGCCCCAGGAGCAGTCTCTTATGAGTTAGTCCATAGCCGGAGTTGGTCCGTTTTGGATCCGTGACGCTATTGGTCCATTTTCAGAGATGCTATGGCTCGTTTTGAAGGAGCATTCTGGACCAATCATTTCCAAAAGGCATCGAGTGATGGGATGTTCTCGCAGACCAACACACACTTACGATGACTGAGTGACATAATTGTTTTATGGTTACGACCTGCTAGAACTGTTTATGGACTCTCACATGCATTTTTGTGGCTACCACTCAATATTACACCCCTGACAGCAAACGCAACTCAGTATTACCAATGCAAGTAGCTCTAACATAATTGACACCACATTTACACCAACATGATTAACACAACTGATATGATTAACAAAATTAACAATAAACTGGCCAACAACCCTTTCATAGCAAGGGGCTGAAGGGGCCCAAGCTGACCCTCTGGGCAAGCCCCCACTCCCTACAAGAAACCCAAAGAAAGAATGGGGCCCCCATTGTGGTGCAGTTAACTTTTTTTTGCAGTTAGCTTTTATGGCTCTTCCCACAATCCAATTTCCCAGGCAATTTTCCTGGGCATCCAGGGATATGCCCCACTGGCCAGTGGGGGGTCGCCTGCAGCCCAATCATGGAAGCTTTCTCACCCCTGATCAGCTGCCAGACAAAGCCTCCCTGGGAACAGGGCTCCCAGCGCAGCCCCTGGAGACCCCTAAAGTAATTTGTCACCTCATGTATAACATATATTGAGGCATAAATAAAAATCAGATTGGTCCCTCTCACTAGGAAAGACTGAGTTCCTCTAGCAGGAGTCATTTTCACAGCTTACAGATAAATGACATTTTTAAAATTACTTTTGGGTTCAGAGTCTTTGGAGAAATTTTTTTTTCATTCCATTGTCTTCAAAAGTGCTCATATGGAAGTAGGAATTTTGCTTGTACCTTTTCTAATCAAATAATATGAACACTTCCTGACCTCTTCAGGTCATGGTTAATTTGTTACCACTATGAATGCAGACAGCGTTGCCCTCCTTCTACACACTCCTGAGATTTACCACATGAGGTATTTTTAAGTATAAATCCCTTAACATCTGCCTTAATTTAGTAGATAAGATCATTAACAGCCATTATATCTAATCAACATCTAATCCTTGTAGAAGGGATTCATTAGCAGGATGAAATGGGAGCAGAAGCCCACTAATGATAAATGTTTATTTTCCTTGAATAAATTTCCACTAGGGAAGAACTAGCAACACTTTAACCTCTTCCAAAATAGTGTTGCACTGCGTATTGAAGGATCACCCTCAAGCAGCAGGTCATTAAGAATGTGCTGCTTGTTTTTATATCTATAACGAAAAACAGATTCTTTACAAAACAGAGAAAAGGGACTTTCAGGCAGCTTACATGCAAGTGTAACAACTTCTCTTGAGTCCTATGTGCAGTTTTGGGCATCACAATATAAGAAGGACGTAAAGATATTAGAGAATGTTCAAAGGAGGGCTACAAAGATGGTGATGGGTCTAGAGTGGAAACCATATGAGGAGTAGCTGAAGTGACTTGTCTTGTTCAGCCTCGAGAAGATGGGAGAGGGAGGTTTAAGTTAGATATTACGAAAAGGTTCCTCACCCAGAGGGTGGCTGGAACAGGCTCCCCAGGGAAGTGGTCACAACACCAAGCCTGACAGAGTACTAGAAGCATTTGGACAAGGCTCTGAGGTACATGGTGTGACTCTTGGGATTGTCCTGTGCAGAGCCAGGAGTTGGACTTCAGTGACCTTTGTGGGTCCCCTCCAACTCAGGACATTCTGTGATCCTGTGAAAGGTTTAAGAATAGTTTGGACAACCTTTCGCTTGCTGTGTCATCTGAAACACAATATTCCTCTCTGAATGAATATTATGTTATTGTGTTTTCTGAAGCTTTTTTTTGTGTGTGGAGATACAGGACTACATACCATAGCATAACATTTCTCAGGTCGGTATTCAAAAAAGGAGAGAGCATGACTATACAGCTATGAGCTCTCTGTGTCCTCTAAAATCACCAGGTACGCTTTCTGAAATTCCTGTCTTGAACTTCTGCTTTTTCAAATTATTTTGTAGATGCCTTTGCTATATTAGAATATAAATCACAGTAACTATATATTAAAGGTTTATGTATCAGAATGGGATGATGTGGGGTCACTCGATGGGCGAGTAGGAGTACAATAATAAGGCACACTTCTGCCTGCCAAGACCTCCATATATCTTCTTGTTGGTGTTATTAGTTTTTGCTATTATTTTAAATTAGCTGAAGAAGAAGGCAAGGCTTAAAATTAGTAGTACTAATAAAGTCTCTAAATAATTCAATGCTTGCTGAAGACTGGCTTTATTTTACGTTACTCTCCTGACCATGTTTTTTTGTCAAGAAAATAGTTGTCATATTCATAAATTGAAAAGTAGCTCCAAATTATTTAAAAGGTTTTCGCTGTAGCAAAAGAATTTGCCTACTCTTCAGATTGTAACCTAGAGATGTTTAGGCATTTATTTCTCTTATATTGTAATTTTGCATGCTTCTGGAAACAAGTGTGGAAATTGCTCCTGCACTTTAGCCACTTGTGTAAACACCCTTCTGCCAAGCCTCTAACCATCTTTTGGCTGAATAGAGAGAATCTGAATGTTAAACACATCTTCATTACGTAAGAGAATCTATGCATTCATGACCTTTGCATTTCTAACCTCAAAGATCCACTTAGACACTACTGCCTTTTTGTTTCTGGGGTTTGGTTAATGTTGGCATTCAAGTTACATTGACTAAAACTCATACACATCACTGGAGATAGGGTTTGGAATCCAAATCTGGTACTGACCAATTCCCCAAAAGAATCTGTGTCTCAGGGGTACATAACAAAGCTCTGAGTCCCTCTTTCTAACCCCATCAATGCACCATTTCTGTGCTATTCTACCAGCATCAAATCCAAATCTCCTTAACTTAGATGTTTTGGAGGACTATGTCAAAGGCCTTACAGAAGTCCAGTCGGTTATGTTAGGAATTCAAGGGCAGTCCTAGCACATCTGATCTATATTTTCTCATGAAAGCAGCCTGTCTAAGCAGGTTATCTCAAAACAAGATTCCTGATCACCTCTGTGTCAGGCCATGTCAATGAAAGGACTTACAGAGTTGCTGGAGGCTCACAAGAAATTGAGGCACTCTGCATTGAGCACAATCAAATGATCTTCCTAGGAAGAAGAGCAAGAAATGCTCTTTTCTGAGTAGACAAAGAGGATAAGTACTTCTGCTGGCCTAAATATGACCCTGGCACTCTGGAGAGCACTATAGATGCTACCTTTGGCTCAAACCTGGTCAAATTTGCCCCTTACAGGAAAGTGACCTTCTGAATTTTGACCTATTTCTTTTCACCTCAGGGATTTTCAGAGTTCATAAAAGTAAATTAATCTGGAAATTTGGAAAACACTTCATAATTCTGCCACAAGATATAAAATTGAGATGTGTATTTAATATTTGCCCTTCATATTTGTCTTTGACAGCATTTTAATCTTCCAACACCCCCTATTTTCTCTACTTATCTCTGTCTTGCTATAGTTGTTGAAATCTAAAATCCATACAGAAATTTCATTAATGTGGAGTCTGATGCACTCTGAGAAGCCCTGTCAGTATGGGGGGATATTTTATTAATCTCCTTTTTTTCAGCTGTGATAACACTCAACAAACAAGACGAGCAGAACCAGAGATAATTGTGGCAGTGATAGCCACAATTAGTCCAGTTAGCACAGGACTTAACCCCGAGGTGGGGAAAGTTCACACAATCAGCTTGGGAACATAGTGTTGTCCTTTTCACTGCAGCTCATTTAATCCCTATCCATGTCATTCTATTCACTCTATTTCTGAATTTTCTTTTTTTTAAACTTGTATTTGATCACATCACATGTCCGTTGCAGTGTGTTTGTTTCACTTTGTTCTCTGATTTCAAGATTTTATTTCCTTTCATGAAATTAAATTCTCCATTTCATGAAAGAAAATGAAATCTTGCCATTTCAATAACTATGAATCCAGCAAGGTTTGGTCCATTTCCCTGCACTTCATGTCACCCCATTCCCTTTTATTGTTTTTACTTCATTTTGCAATTATTTTATTTTTTTCCTTAGCATTTCATTTCATCAATTCCTTCTCCTGCCTCTTCATTTGACTTCATTCCCGGATTTCAAGATTTCAAAGCATAAAATTTTGGCAAGTTTTGGTCCTTTTCAGTGCACCTTATTTCATACCAATCTGTGTTACTCTATCCACTCCATTTCTGAATTTTCTTTTTTTTTTTTTTTCCCACCTGAATTTCATTTCATCATATTTCCTTCCAGTGTGTTTGTTTCACTTTGTTCTCTGATTTCAAGATTTCATTTCCATTCATGAAAGGAAATCTTGCAATTACAATAAGGATCAATTCGGTGAGGTTCAGGCCATTTCATTGTACTTCATGTAATCCCATGCCATTATACACTTTTTGCTTCATTTCAGAAATTTTTTCTTTTCCTTAGCACTTCATTTCATCAATTTCTTCTCCCGTCTTTTCATTTGACTTCGTTCCCTGATTTCAAGCATTCAGAAATTATAATTTTGGCAAGTGTCGGTCCTTTTCACTGCACCTCATTTCCTCCCAATCCATTTGGTTGTGGTCAATCCATTTCCAAAGTTTCTTTTTTTTTTAATTGCATATTATTTTATTGTATCTCCTTTCTAGACTGTTTGTTACACTTTGTTCTGTGATTTCAAGATTTCATTTCCTTTTATGAATTGAAGACTTCATTTTCATGAAAGAAAATGAAATCTTGTGAATTCAATGAGGATCAATTCAGCAAGGTTCAGTCCATTTCCCTGTACATCATGTCATTCCATTATATGGTTTTCTCTTCATACCGGAATTCTTAAATTTTTTTTTCTTAATATTTCATTTCATTTCATCCATTTCTTCTCCCATCTCTTCTTTTCAATTTTTCCCCTGATTTTGAGACTTCAATGATTATAATTGTTACAGGTTGCAGTCCTTTTCATTGCACCTCATTTCATCCCAGTCCATTTATTCACTTCATTTCTAAATTTTCCTTTTTTTTTTTTTTTTGCTTGCATTTGATTTTATCATATTTTCTTTCCAGTGTGTTTGTTTCACTTTGTTCTCTGATTTCAAGATTTTAATTCCTTTCATGAAAGGAATTGAAATCTTGCTTTTGTTTTCAGGGTTAGGAGGGAGATGAAGGAGATTAAGTAAAGCTTTTTTTTCTGCATACAAATCCTACAGAGTCAAGTTTTTCTGGAATAAGTCTTATCAAGGAAACAGGGTTTACCAAAGGAGAGTTTGGTTATGCCTTTAGGCACAAACCTGAGCAGTGACAGACCTCATGGCCACCTTCAAGTTTCTTAAGGGGACGTACAGGGGAGTCAGAGAGAGACTCTTTGGCAGAATCTGTAGCGATAAAACAAGGAGTAATGCATTGTTCAAACTGAAGGATTGGAAACTGTAGGTTGCAATGACGTCTCCTTTCAGTCTCCTTTTCCCCAGACTGAACAGAAGAATTTACCTCAGCCACTCCTCATGCAGCTTCCCCTCAAGGTCCCTCATCATCCTTCTTGACCTCCTTTGGATGGTCACTTAATATTTTAATATCTTTCTTACATGTTTAATATGATTAATAAACCACACCATGTCAGCTGGGCTCAGTTCCAGAGACAAGTCCTGGACAAATATAATTTATTCATATAAAATATAGCTACTAAGAATGCATGAAGGAGGATTGTGAATGAGCTGACAGATCATTCAGATGCATTTCTCCAACTAAAATGACCATACTTCATCCACCATGGTTTTTGCCTTTTACAAAGGACAAGAAGCATGGAAACCTGTGCTTCCTACAGTCAGAACTGAGAGGGGACACCTGTGTCCTATGCTATCACAGCTAGCACTACCAGCATCGGTGTAGCTAGAAACCTCAGCTGAGACTATTGTACAATTCAGGATTTGGGAGCCATCTTCCCTGCACACAGCTGGCAGGGATATGACACACTTGGGACTGTCAAGAAGCAGCAGGCCTGCCTAAGAAGTATTCCTGAGGCTGAACAGCTGCAAGTTGGCCACCTGTGACTAAAATAATCAGCATATTTTTCTACAGGGCCTGTTGTGCTTAGCATATTTGCAATGTGCACATCAGCTCAATCCATGAAACTGTCATTCACAGCCTTGACGTTACAATATTTAACACTTTTTGGACAGGAGTAAATTTATTCTGCAGTACAGTTTGCGCTCACTAGGATTTATGGTATGTGATGCTTAATTACCGCAGAACAGGCAGTCCTCCAGTTCACATCCCACAGTCCTGCTTCCCACCTAAACAGATCCATGCTGCTGTTGCTGGCTACCTATGCTCAAAGGACCACATTTGGTACTCTCATGCATAGGCTAACTGTTTCAGGATACCTTGCACAAAAAAAACCCAAATAAAACTCCTTACATTTCCAGCACAGAAATGCAAAATCCAGACTGACTGTGGAAGGGGACGACAGCCCATGCTGACCCCCAAACTGTGCCTGAGAGCTGCTTGAGAGAGATGACCCTCAGCAAAGCCATGCCAGGCAAACAGGACGTATGGGTGTCATGCAAACCTTGTGCACTTTCAATGCTACTGCTTTATTAGAGGTGCAACCTTTAATGCTTCAGTAGACATTTGGTGAACTCTATTTCCTGGCTATCCATCCCTTCAGATGAACATGCAGACACACACAAACACATATATACATATGCACAGGCATACTTTAATGTGCATCGTTTAATCTCCCTCCCTCAGGTAACTGAATACTTTAAAAGAGTCAGAACTTGTTTACCTCATTACAAGGTTCCTACAGAGGGTAACTATACCTGCCAGAAGAGCACACCACTTCTCAATGACACCACTTTCTTCATGCCAGTGGCTGGTTCCTGTTGTACTTACACTGCATACCACCAGCTGATTGTCAATGCCATTTTCAAGTTCCATGAATAATCAGGGAGGAATTCTCAGAATTTATGTATTTCATCTTGTATTACCTCTAGATTTTGGAAAGATCTTAAATACACTGTTTAGTGAAGATTAATACATCCATGGCTTTTTGTAAGCACTGCAAACAAGAAAACATGGAGATATTGATAATGGTGTGGTTTGAGTGCAGGCCAGTACACCATGCATTTATAATGTGGTAGGTACAAAGTTTATTCACACGTAACTTACGTCAGATCAGAAATATATCATACCCCAAAATCTTTATCTACATTTTATTAAAATTAATAACTGTATAACCAAAGAAAAGGCCAAGTTTTATAATAAAGCAGGGTGGACATTTTTCAGTTTGTTGCATTAACATCAGGGCCAAAATTATGCAAGACTTGCGTCACATCCGTTTAGGAGCATGACACAGCATGTGCAAGACAACTCCCTTTCCCAAAGGCTGCATTGGTCTTCCTCTACACATGTGGGCATTGGCAGCCCTCTCTATACATGGCCCTGCTAAGTCTGAGACCTCACCCACACACAGCATGGCTGAGTAGTTTCTCTTCCATTTCAAGACCCTGCAAATAAGAAGCAAATGAACAGTAGACTGCAGTTCTGTGTAACCTATAAGCCACTGAGATATACCTTGACCTCTGAATCATGGCTGTGGAGGAAGGATGCAGTGAGTAGCAATGGCACAAAAAACATGAGCTGCTCAGCTTGAAGTGGAGAAATGGATTAATCTGGTAAAGAATGCAGGAGAATCGGAAGATCTGCATTCATACCTCAAAACTACACTGATACCAGCTGTGCTCATAGTGTATATAGAACCAACATCAACTCCCTGTAAGTAAAAGAAAAATATTAGTATCATGCTGGTAAGAAACTACCTACTGCTAACCATGATTTCTAAGGAAATCTTTTAGAGATACAGCCCTTGGGTAATTCATATAAACCTATGATGTTCCCTTCTGGTCAGAATCCTATGCTTAGTTTTAATTTAAACTTAATTTAACCTGTAATCTAAAATAGTTTTAAAATTGGTTGTTAGCTTGCAATTTTATTTTTTTTTAATCATCTTGCTTCTGGAGAGACCTGGGCCACTTAAATTTCTCATTTTGTGATACATCTGAGGATCTTCTAAATAAACCATTTACTCAGTATATTTAAAATGCTAAGTGTTAATCAGATCTTCAATCTCAAGAAATGAACTGGAGCATTTTAATCCTGGAAGAATCTCCTAATTCTTACTGAAACAGAAAATTTTACTTCCAAGCAGATTTAAGTAACACATTGTTGTCCTGTGTTCTGCTCTTTTGCCTTTGATTTAAACCTTCAGTGGAAAGAAAATACAAGGTACAGAACCCTAATTAAAGAAATTTGTCTCTTAACATGGTCATTTGCTCTTCTAATTAAAAAAAAAAAAAGTTTTTATTAAGGGCGAGTGATTTAAGTCAGCAACTCCTTTTTATCACAGTACAAAAATTCAATTGCTTACATAACTCTTGACCACTCTACAAAATTGTACTTCTGGTAAAGGTGCAAGAATTGAAGGCTGACATTTTTAAACCTAAATCGTTAGATGCTTTTTTTACTAGCATTTTACGTGACTGCTTTTAATTCCACAAAGTTGATCTATGATAGTGAAGTCTCAATAAATTTCACCCTGAATGGACAGAGGTGCTGTCAAGTCTTATCATCTTTAGAGTGAAGGCAGAAGATCCTGGCACAATTCACTTCTAATTAAATTTTACTCTCCATTGAATATTCTGCTGAAGTTCATAGCTGCTGGCCACAGAGGAGAGCCTAAGGCTGTGGTGCTACACCTGATGCATCTAGAGGCCCTTCCACATTTCTTTAAATATCTTTGTATCTTATCACCTCATGAAAGCTCCAAGCTCCTTTCTTAACACCCTAAGGAAAAAACAAGCATGCTGTGTGTTACTTCTGGATCTGGCTAAACGGTGAACCTTTCTAAACCCAGGATTTAGTTGCTTTAAATTATGGATGATGACAGAAACCCAGAGAACAAGCATACAATATTAAAGATTTACACACCTCCCTCAGCTGCTATAAACAGATGTTTAAAAACTGTATTTTGTTATACTTTTGAAAACTAAAGAAATATATATCCTGTTGAAAGAGGGCAACTGTAATCATACTTACTTTTTAGATAAAAAATACATGCTTTTTAGATAAAACCTTTTCATAAAACAAATAGCAATTTATGCAGATTATGACAGTATCACTTTTTCATATATGGAAGAAGGGGGCAATTAAGCATTTATAAAGCCGTCTTAATCAATAACCCTCAGCTTTCTCTGCTCTGATGCCTGGTACTAAATAAGAAGGTGTTTGTGACTCTTACACTGTTATCAGTGTTCTCATCATTACAATGTCTTGAGCACACCTGTTTTAACTCCATACTTAGGCTGTACTTTCTTCATGGCCCGAAAAGGTGAAGTTACAAATTTTGTGTAGAACCTTGCACAAAGTGACACCAGAATCTCAGGGTAATTACATGTGACAAGTCACCCTGAAGAAAAGTTCCCCATGAGAAGTAAGCCAATGTGATCCTTACTCGTGAACATGGAGGAGCATATGTAGGAGTAAGTCACAGCTTGTAGGTCACAGTGAGATTGAAAGGACCTCTGGAGAGCTAGAGCAGTTGGGTAAGGACTGTGTCCAGTCAAGTTTTGAATATCTCCACTGATGGAGACCCCACAACTTTCCTGTGCAGCCTGTTTCAGTGTCTGACCACATGCACTCTAAAAGTTTTTTTCTCTAAGCTTAAATGATATTTCCTGTATTTCAATTTGTGTGCATCATTTCTTGTCCTGTCACTGGACACATTCCTGACTAGTCTGTGCTTGCATCAGACTTTCCCATGGGAGGAATGGGAAATCAAATGCAATTGCTTACCAGTCACTGACGGATGCCAGACACAGATCCTCCAGAGACTCTGGGTTTGTGAAAGTAAATCACACTAGCAAAGACCAAGGAAAAGAAGGTATTGCATGTCCTTTGTCACAAGGTCCTCTGACCAATTCAGCAGATGTGCCACATTTTCTGGGGTCTTTCTTGTGCTGCTGTTATGCCTGCAGAAATCGTCTTTGTTGCCTTTTATGTCCCTTGCCAGATCAAACTCTGAATTGACTTTCCTAAGTCCATCCCTGCACACACTGAAAAATTCTGTTTATCCTGGGGCACTTGTCCCTGCTTGCACCTCTTGTACACCTTCTTTTTATACTCCAGTTTTGCCAGGAGCTCCTTGTTCATCACAGGGGGTCCAACCACCTTTGCATGACCTCCTACTAAAATGGATCAGCAAATCTTGAAAGTTAACTGACTCTTCAATCTTCCTCTCCTCTCTAGGGAACTATCCCACGATATTCTTCCAAGCAATTCTCTGAACAGTCCAAAATCTATTATCCTGAAGTCTAGGGTGGTGATCCTGTCATTTCCTTGGCTCTCTAAGGATCCCAAACTTTACCATTCCATGGTCACAGCAGCCAAGTCTGCCCCCAGCCTTCACATCCCGACCAGTTCTTCCTTGTCTGTAAACACAGAAATCTTTTGAGATAAAAACACAACAAATAAGCAAACCTAATCCCCTACAGACAGAGACAATAGATCCAAGCTGAGTCTGAAGAGATTCATCTTCCGTGTGAACCTGACACAGAGAATCTACAATGCAACATACATGTAGATATAATCCTGTCTTGGATTCTGGTATAAGGATAAATCACTATTTCCAACAAAAAGGCATTACAGGATAGTGTTTACTGAAATATGAACCATAGTGCTTTTGGCATGCCTTCTTGTACTTGACGACCCTGTAACACTTCTAAGTAACCAAGAAATTGCTAAGAAATCATCTTGGAGAAAAGTACTCTTCCAATTTTTTTTTCTCCTTGTTTCAATTTGAGTAATTTGTCCAAGGTTTTATGCAAGGATATAGAAAAAACCTCAAAAACTATTTCCATGGGTCTATTTCCATGTCCAATCAGTGGAACAAGAAATAATGCAGAAGCCGATTTTAGACCAAAATTAAGTCTAGTGCTTTGAGAAACATTTTCTACAATCCAAACTTGACATAATATTTTTGTTCATGGAAAACTGTTTCAATATTACATCACTTTCAAACAACTGAAACAAATTTTCCCTTTTTCTTAGCAAAGATTCTTAAGTAATTAGTCTTGAAAACCTAACTAGTTCTGACACTATAAAAGATTACTCATTGTAAGCAAAAGAAAACATTTCCCACAGATAAAACTAAAAATACCTTTAAGAGAGAGATTTTACCAGTTGATGTTGAAAACACGATTATTTTGGCTTAAGGGTAAAGAAACATATGTGGATTAGTTATATATTCCAAGATCACCATGATCACCTTGTTCAATAGAAGCAAACACTGGTCTCACTTGACAGCTTCTCCCTTGGTGGTGGTGGTGGTTCTATATATTGTTACAAATGAAGCTTCTCAGCAGATTAGTACACATGGTAACAGGCTTGCGTATTTTCCTGTGGGAAAGGCAAAAGTGCAAACTGGCAAAGTGCTGGGAAAGATAGGTTGTGACTGTTTGGACTTCTAATCCATCAAATTATAAAGAGTATACTGGTAAAAGCAAACACTGGAAAGGTTGCAAGTCTGTAAATCCTACCTACTACTTTGTTATTGTTCTCATGCCTACTGTGTGCCTTTGTTCACATGCTTCATAACAAGAAAATAGACACAGACCTTTTCTTAAGACCCTGTAAAAGTTGAGTGGGATCTTGAGTGTGGGGACATCAGAGAATGTAATGTAGCATTTCACCATTTTTGGTACAAGAGGGGAAAGAACAGAACCCCAGCTCAGCTGCTCTTTGGTACATTCTTTCAAAGAAATTTGTGGAACAGAGAACCTTATGCAAGACAAATACCTTAAGTGACTATAAAACCCTAGATAACTTTGATGTTTGAGAAGTAAGAGCTGACATAAAATACTCTACATTTCTACAGTTGTCTCAACAAAATCTTTGACTCACCCCTTCATAGTGATGTAGAACATGAATGGGCATAATATTATTTAACACACTAATAAGGCTTGAGAAGCTCATATTTGAAAGGAATTCTGGGTGCTTGGATAAGAGAAACTGTCTAGAAGCAGCTGTTATTATTATTGTTGTTATTATTATTTTGATGATTATCCAACTCAATGAGTTTGTAAAAAAATATTTAACCTTGCTTTTTTAGATCATGACAGAAGGATAAAAAAGAAGGCCAAGACAAATAATAAAAGTCACATGACCAGGATGTTGGTACATTCATATTCTTTAGTCAGTTAAAAGCTCTGATCACAACTGTTCACCTATTTTCCCTGTACTTAGTGACATTTCCATTAAGTATGTGAAGATGTGAGTACTGAGGAATGATCTTCTGGATAAAATGGCTTTTCCACAAAAGTCAATTCTACGAGTGGTTTAAAATGTTTAGCACTAGGTGCCTTTGCTCCTCACCTCTTGTACAACCACATTTTTCTGTGGCTTTCTTCTGACTTCTCCCATCAAAGCACATCATTAATCACCATTAAAATCTGCAACTTACCTAATGCAGTAGAGCTGAGGCCTTGGGGCATAACATAAATATTAATCAACAAGATGCTTTTATATCATAAGATTGACATTATACAGCATTCAAGTCTTATGAAGAAGACTCTGGTTTTGGAATTGGAAGACTTTGTACATCTCATTGAATGCACAAGATCAAGGGATACAGTTTCCATTTGCAAGTAAACAGGTATCTGCAACATAAAACACATAGTATTGGTCAGAGGAAAAAGTGAATGAACACACAATAGATAAAAAGCTTTTTTTGGTGGAAAGTAGCTTCTCATTTGTTTTTCACGCTGGTGATATATAACTATAGGCCCATAAAAATATAGGCTTTTGCCCCATAGCTTCCTACCTACTGATTCCAAATGTTGGAAGCAAAAGCACTGTATTCTCCATGAATGTGTATCTAATTCAAACAAACAAAAAAGAAAAACCAAACCAAACACAAACACCCCCCAAATAAACAAACAACAACAAAACCAAACCAAAACAGAAGAAACACACAACAACCAGCTTTATTCTGATTTAAATCCTCCCAGATGTTGCATATTCCTAATTTCCATTGATGCCAATGTTACTCAAAGGGAACTCAATTTTTGCAACCAAGCAGTCCATGACAAACCATCAACAGCACGTCTGACACCACGTATTCAAAGGCACTGCCTCCAGAGAGATCATTAATGCTGATACACAGAGCCAATAATTGGCCTGTGCACCTCCAAAGGTTCATTTTGGCTAGATCAATCATCATCCTGCCTGGTGATGAAGTCCTTTTACAGGAAAGAGTTCTAGAAGTCAGATTGCCCAACTAATTGTTCAAGGGACATCAGACACAAAATTGGCCAGGTTTACAATTAAACCACAGAGCTGATGGTCTTTTCTTAAAGTGGTCAGAAATATACATTCATCACATATGATGTACAATTCAAAATCTGTCATAGGACAGACTCTTCCCAGAGAAAATGGCATTAGTCCAAAAATTTCTCAGACACCAAGGGAGAATGCACAAACAAAAATTTTATGATGACAGTTTAAGATCAATAATGGAGGAGGAGATTTTCTCTCATCTGAAAAATATCTGCAGGATTAGGAGAATCCCTCTTCATTCTCCAAATACAGTCCTTTTAAAATGTCATTCAAAAGCTGAGATGGATTATTCAACCCCAAAATAACCCAGGAACCCAACACACTGGTGCCCTAGTTTTGTCCAGGGCAGGGGTAATTATTTACAGATATTAATTGCAGAGCTATAGAGTTGGTCTGTCTTTGGCCCAATGATTGTGTGATTTGCACAAAGTGAAATAACCCCAGCAAGCAAACCTGGAAGGGCAGCTAGGATGACGTGTAGGGTTTGTGTCTCTTACTTGCCAGTAGGAGACACGGCTTTAGATACAGTCAATGCTGCTTTGTGATTAAAATCCATTTCATGAAAGGATTGCTTAAATCATGAATGTCTTATAACTTTACGAGAAGAAAAAGTATGTTTCTAAGAGAGACTAGACAAAACAAACACATCAACTCACATATAGGTAAATCTGCTGCAGACAGAGCAGGTTCTAGTTTCAACATGGACTACCTGGTCAGGATAATAACTCTGGAAATTTGCAGTTTGCCTTTGCTTGTTAACTTATTAAGCCCCAACATTATCCATTAGGTCTAGGAGAACAGAGGAAGTAACACTTTTTTTTTTTTCCTTACTAAAGATCAAATCTTTTGAAAGGATGACCTTTTAAAAACTTGTGGGCAAATGTGAGTGTCTTCAACTGCCTACATTTCTTGCACATTAAACTGTCTTGTTAAATGCAGTATTTCTTCCTAGTAGTCTCAGTCTATTGTTTAAAACAAGTTTACTTTCTTTGCTTTTGTTTGGAGTACTCAGACTATGTACTGAAGAATACTATTTTTGGAATCTTTTGTTATTGCAGATAGTTGATTTCATAAAGAAATTGTCACACCTGAAACCTTAAAACAGTGTAGAGTTTTGTTTGTCACTGTTGCTAAATATAACTTAGCTCTCCAGAGATAAAATAGAGATTCATTAAGCTGCTGCCTGCTTTTATCCATTCTCATGCTCCTGAAAGATTTCTCATTTATTACAAAGAAAACATGGCTAATTGTTAATTAGAAAGTGCATACAAATGTGATAAGATTTAATTAACTCAAACAAATACAATTCAAACCTTTAATAAAAAGATTTAGTTGCTCTCTTTTTTCTTTTTATTTTTCTCCATGGGAAAAAAAGTTTTAAGTTTTCCAAAGTCCTATTTATTGCCCCTGTTACCCTGCACAAGCTCATCTTTTTTAATAAATTCCTTCAAAACAGACAAAACAAAAAAAAGTTAAAAGAATATCACAATGCTTAAAGGTCTATGAAATCTGTATTTCAAACTTTGCTGAAAAACCTTAATTGAAAGAGTTTTCCATCAGAAAATACCCTTTCAATAACAGTGCCTGTTTTGGCCCTGATAGAGTTGAGGTTCTTCATAGTAGCTGCCATGGGTCTGTGTATTGGAATTGTGTTGGAAAACAGCATTGATAACACAGGGATGGATCTGTTATTGCTAAGCAGTGCTCACACAGAGCCAAGGCCTTCTGAGCTCCTCACATACCCCACCAGTGAGAGACCTGGGGGGCAGAAGGAGTTGGGAAGGGACACAGCCAGAACAGCTGACTCCCAGGGCTATTCCAGACCATAAGGTGTCATGCTCAGCAGATAAACTGCAGGGAAGAAGCAGGATGAGGGAGTTCTTCAGGGTGATGGTGTTTGCCTTCCTAGGTTGCTGTTTCGCGTGCTGGAGCCTTGCTGGAGATGGCTGAACTCCTGCTTGTCCGTGGGAAATGGTGAGTTAATTCTTTGCCTTGTTTTGATTGCTTGTGTAGCTTTAGTTTTCCCTGTTAAACTGCCTTTATCTCAACCTATGAGTTTTCTCTCTTTTGCCCTTCCAACTCTCTCCCCCATCCCGCCAGGAGAGAACGAAGAAGTGGTTGTGTGGGGGTGAGTTGTTAGCTGAGGCTAAACCACAAGAAAAAGAGAAGTATGTAATGAGAAAAGCAAGTCAATATTTATGAAAAAATCAAACCTTTGTGCCAAGAATAAGCTGGAAATTTGCTTTTCGTAAAAAATGTTCTTTTTCAAATTGATTTTTTCTTTATATTAGCTTTGTTATGTACATTATGTTCTGACTCAGCGACAGTCACATCGCACTGAATCCATCAGGCATTACTTACAGTCTCTGTTCCCACTGACTTCTGTAAATTTAGGAATATGAAGGACCAGGATGTAAGATAAAGCAGAGGAGATAATAGGATCCTACTATTTGGGGCTCAAATCTACATTTCTGATAAATTTAGTTTGTAATGTGTAGATACAACCTAGCTAATAAAATAAAAAATTAATGCTAAAGAAAAATTGCCTTACAAAAAAAGGGCTCAACATTTGCATTTATAATTCAGTGTAAAATTTGGGCTTAAATAAACTTTTATGAAATCTGAGAAGCAGCAGAAAAAATATATATTCATTTGCTATTAAAATGAAAGTATATGAAAGATTTCATATTGATAGATGCAAAGAAAATTCTATCTCACACTTTTCATATAAAAATTACAAATTCTTCTTGGCAAACCTCAGATGATACTATAGGAGGAGGCATATATTTTCTCTGCAGCAGAGCTCCTGAAAAATAATTACATTGGAAAGATTTACTGGAAAATCTCTTAAGCTCTTTCAGGTTTCTTTGTCATGGAAAGATCTACTGGCAAAACTTATGTCGTATCAGATTTGCCTGTATCTACCACTTCATAATTACAGAATTAGGTTTTCAGCTAAAATTTGGAAATAAATATTGTACTCACAATGTGTTTGGATAGGTGCTATAACCGAAACATATCAAGTGACTGTATGTCATCATCTGTATATCTATTTTAATAAACTTGTTGTAATAATTATCAAAATAAATGCAAAATTAAGACTCTGAAAAGGTCTCAAGACTTAGTATATATGAAGAAGTCCCACGAAGATGTGTGTAGTTTTACAGTACACCCTGGGAAATGAAAACAAGAAGTATTTAATTTGAAATAACCTCGGCGAAAAGCACCAATCCTAGAATCAGTTGTGAGATCTGTAGGATATGTTAATAATGCACCCAAAAGAACAATTTTTTTTCCAGGTCAGTTCCAGAGACAGGAAAAAACCTTGTTCATGTACCAATAACAATAAATACCAGGCAGAAAAGAAAGAACAGCATAAGGTAAAATTTGGATTGGACCTTTCAACATTTTCCATAAAGAGTTGGAGGCATAAAAACCTCAATATTATGCCTTGCAAACTCTACTAAACGTCTATATTCAGACAGTTTTCTTGAAAATTAAACTAGATTTTACTTTCAGGTTTGGTGACAGAACCCAGCACTTGCAACATAAGTCAGCAGAAGAGGACTCATTTGCTCTTGGATATGCACCATCTCATAGCCTCACCATCCCACAGGTAGGGAAAATAAGACAGGAAGATGAGCCCTATACAGAGCTTATCATCCCATTTGAGGTCCTCATCAATGCTTTAGGGGTGAGAGACTATCCTTTCCATTAAGCTAAAATATCTTACCTTTGTAGTTTTAGCCCTACTATGATTAATATTGTGTTCATGCCCAGGTATCAGCTGCAAAACTGGAAAGAATGGTAAAGCATCCAGTGAAACTTCCTCTCCTTCTCATACTCCCTTGAAAAAAAAGAAAAATCTTGCAAACCCTCATAAATTATACTAAGACCCAGAATTTAACTGCATGAAGAAGCACATTCCCTACTCACCATTTTTCATATCTAGAAAAGCTGTGCTGCATTGCTACCCTAATAAGTAGTGTGACTTTGAACACCATAATACAAAACATCTGTGTCCACTCCCAATGTGACCAATGAGAACTAATTTTCCAGAGCCAGGACAAATTATCATCTTCAAGGATGAAAGCATCTGTCTCCATGATGTATAAACACGTCTATCCCTTTGGCCTAAGAGAAGATTCATCTAAGCCAGGGAGCAGAACCAGGGGCACTACAGCAAAGTTACCCCTTGTGGGAAACCAGCTGTTAGCTATTTATCTTCGTATGGCCGAGGAGCCTTTATCCAAGATACAGCTGTTCCTTCCTTTCCTCCTTATTAGCTACACCTGCCTCAAGTACATGAGTGTGATTGTTAAATGCTTTTTCTCGGTATTTAAAGTTTTAGACCTGTTCCTTGTGCTCCCTTGTTCTCACTGGTAATAAAGATACTATCAATTTATCTTCATGGTAAAAAAGAGACAAACTTGTTTTTATTTTCATAGAGATGAATGAATAAAATATCTCTTGTTTTTTAAGGTACTACAAATCTAGGCAAGATACCTATTTTCTTCCATCCAACCATGAATTCTTAATGCAGCTGTAACATTATGTGACCTCAAAATTTTTAATAGGGCTGAAATTTCCCAAAGGAAACATGTACTCCTAAGAATATGTCATATGATTCTTCCTCTGTATGAAAGACTCATGCAAACATTTAGTGGCAAATTATGCTAACTACACTGCCATTTCTCCCTTCAGATGACAGCATTGGATTTTGGAAACACAAAGTCAGACAAGGGTATGTTTTCTACTCGCCCATATGCAACTGTATACTGGATATGCAAAGTCTTCACACTTGCTTCCTGTCCTACCCTTCCTAAGTCCACACTCCTCTGCACTGCATACTCATATAACTCAGCAAGATTATTTACAGAAGCACTGGAGGGCACCACACCAAAACTGAACTGCCTTTTCCAGGCGTTATGTAAATACTCAGGAAGAAATTGCAAACTATACAGATAAAATGTTGGAGCAGAGAACAGGCAGAGCAGGGAATAGATCACAGGTCCCAAAATCTCACTCAGTGCCCTTTTTGCTCATAAATTATTGATTCACTGTTGTCGCAACATTTATATCTGAAGCCACCAAACAGGTTTGCCTGTTGGAAATGTTTGCCTAGCAGATTCAGCTTCCAAACGGCACAACACACACTGGTCCATTTTGCTGAGGTTTCGACTTTTCCTCCTCACTTGATCAGCATCCACACAGCATCTGAAGGTCCAACCAACAGACATAGAGTTGAGTACATTGAGAGTAAGCACCAAGGCAGTGAGAATTCACTCAACACGAAGGTTTCTTTCAGCTGAAGAAGCAGAGGAGTTCCTGCTGACAGCTGGGGTTTCTGCTGGCTGTATGTCAGATGCCTGCATGTCCAGCGTGTTCACCAGTGGGACTGCCTGCAGCCATGGGCACCCCAGTGTTGGAGACCAGCAAAGCCAAACAGCTTTGCCTGTTCTCCTGGGGACCAAATTTATCCCCAAAGCTCCACAAGAAGGCTTTACCATCGAAATGAGCCCTTGGGAGAAACTGCCCCCACTTCTGGGTGATCAGCAAACACCAAAGAAAAAGCTGAATGTTTGATGTGCTACAGAAAAATAGGTTTGTAGTTTTAGGAATTGCCTCATATATTACTATGGGACCAAGATGGAGATTTTAGGGTGTCACTCCCTTGTCCTTCTCCTTCTTTCCTCTTCTCCTTCTTCCCTTTTCTGTGACCTCAGTTCCTATCATGTAGTAATTGGTAGAGAGAATTTAGTTTAGAAGAGACCTGTTAATAATATTGATAGTTATTGGATTTAGAAACAAAATAATGTACGTAGAATCTTTCTATTTGATGATAAACCTTATATAAACCCTCTGCTCCGTGTGTCTGCGGCCATTTTTGGCACCTGGACGCAGTGGAGACACTGTGTTCCTGAACCCTTGATAACTTAGAATAAACAACCAGAAGCAGCAACGAAGTCATTTGTTATTTTTTCCTGAGATGAGAGATTGAGAAGAAGAAGCAGTCTGGGCACGAATCATCTCAGTGGGACCCTAACAGGGTCTCACACCCCAGGGCAGTGCAGACTGCATGAGCTTGGCCTTGCATGGTGTCCTTGTAGGTTTTGGTGCCAGCACAGTCTATCCTCTTCCATTTGCTCGCAAAGCAGCAGCAGTGCCAATCCAGGACAGTTTTCCTCCTTACACCATTTTTTGCTGACTGGGACTCCATCCTGCTAGAAATCCTAAAATCTACAAAACATTCCCTGTCTCTCCCTACATTCATCAACAGTTGATTTCTTTTCCACTCAGGAAAGGCAAGGGATGATAATTGCAAATCATTCCAGTAGATAAGCAGGCCAAATAAAGTAGTGTCTGGTAATTCATCTAACCCACTTCTTGGAATTAAAAGGGCTTTCTTGTAGATTGAGAATAAATTAATCATGAATCTATAAACCAAAAAACACTGGTAAACTCAAAGAGAATAATGAGTACATGACAGGAAGCAGAGCATATCATATGCAAGGATGTATTTTCTCATTAAGCACTACACATAAATATGCAACCTTCTTTTCTGAAGGACGTGAAGGATAGGCTGTAGGTGGAAAACACTAAAGAGGAGCAAACAAAAATTTATTCTTATTCGACCACCTACATTCTTTCTTATAAAAATAGATTGATGCAGACAGACAGAGAAACAAACCAAAAATGGGAGCATAGCCATATGCACAATATATTCAAAGATTTAAAAATGGGATGTTTGACCATTTGGGAAATGAGGGTTGTTTGAATTTCTTCATTTAATCGGAAAAGGATTTCAGCAGCAATTCAATTATTTAATACAATTTACATTCATTTTTTTCTCCAAGAGCAGAAAGGGGAAAGAGAAATTTCCCTTTTCTTCTGTATATTCTTGTCCTCCTCACAATCACCTGAATACAGTGCAACAAGGCTCCTGAGGCTGCCTGTGCTCTTTGGCCACACACTAATATAATTTTTGCATGTTTTATTATAAACTGTGTGGGTTCTTTCTGGTTATCAACTGCATATTGATTCTTAGGACTGGCCCTGCTGCAGCACACTTTTACTTACAAACCTGTAAATGATATCATCAGGGAAGACTGCCTTTTATGCTGAATTCCTCTTTATTCTCAAACAAACCCAGTACTGCCTCCTAATGTATTAACTGTGGAGAGCAGTATGGTTGGCTACTCTTAATCTAAAGCTGGTGTCATTTCAGAATCTGATGTAAGATTGAGCGACAATCAGTTAATGAGGTTAGTGCCTCTAGGGTCTTGCTCATCTCTCCAGAGCCACAGCAGTGAAATAGGTTGCACAAGGTGGTTATGAAATCATTTGCTACCTTTGTCTTTCTCATACAAATGAAAATTACTCTGGGCTGTAGCAAAAAAAAAAAAACAACAACAAAAACAAGAACCAAAAACACTACCACTTTTCAAAGAGCTGGGCAGCTTCTGGAAAACAAAATGGCCCTATTATGTACCTCCTTGTATAGGGTATGGCATTTTTTTTCTTCTTGTTGCTAATGTAAATTAAAAGTCTTATAGAGTGTCTGGTTTCCCAGAGTGACCATTTCTCATAGTCCTAGAGACCAATATGTATTGTTTCAATACAGCTCTCCACCTTCATTTTCTCTAGGTCGCTTTAGCATAAAAAGTACCTTTTAAAAATAGAAAATCGTTATTGTCATGGTAGACTTAAAACCAGCTTATTTTTTTTTGCCTTCTCCATAAGTTATGAAGTATAATAAACTCATATCAGTATGTTTCCTCAATTTCCTCTATTTTTTGGACTTCTTTCTGATACAGTCACCTATAGCCTCAAGCATATCTGCATGGTTTGTGTGCTATCTTCAGTGTTTTAGGTTTGGTGTTTTGGGGGTTTTTTGCATTTGAGATTTTTAAAAAGTGTTACATGAAAATTATAGAGAACCAGCATCACAGTGAACATACACCTTCTTTGTTTGTTACATATTCCTTCCTTTTTACTGTGTGTCCTCCACTGTCCATGCACAATTAGCATCCTTATGCTCTGCTAATGCACTTGCATTTTGATCCCTACTTTACTTATGCAATAC
Organism: Vireo altiloquus; assembly: GCA_013396875.1. Classification (NCBI taxonomy): domain Eukaryota; kingdom Metazoa; phylum Chordata; class Aves; order Passeriformes; family Vireonidae; genus Vireo; species Vireo altiloquus. The sequence goes on from VZRF01010837.1 coordinate 258,029, forward strand.
TTTAGTATTGCATAAGCTATTTTAGTATCTCTCTGCCTTTTTCTCTCTCAAATTCTTGATCCTTGGTATGCCAGATCATGTCTTAACCCTCTTCTAGGATTTAGGCCACTCACTGTTAACCTTTTGGAAGCCAGACTAAATCCATAATGACCAAAAAACAGCCAGAAATATTATTGCCTGTTAACCAAATGCCCATTTCCATTCAGCACTATTTAGAAAAGGAAAGGGGGAAAAAAAAGAGCAAAGCTCAGAGTGTTTCCCTGGTCTCTGAGCTCTTTTTATTGAATACGTGCTGACTGCACTCACTGGATCAAGGCTGTACTAAAAGCCACAGAAGTGTTGTGAAGAGGTTGAAGAATAACCTTAGAAGTGTTTTCAAGCAGCATGATTAGGAGTTTTCTTTCAATCTCATAGAACCAGTCATGTTCTGAAATCAATAGGGGCTGTTTTGCAGCTCATGGATGTTAGTCTTTTGCATTTATTTATGATCAAATCGGCATTTTTTTATTTTAAGTGTGCATTTGATATTTCATACCTATAATGTGTTATGTATGTCATATCACAGAGAAACTGAACATTCACAAGAACAATCAGACAGTCTAAAAGTTTTCTTTCATTGTTTTGAGCCAGTAAAAGCAACAGCTTAACTAATTGCAGTAGAAAAATAGCTTTCCTGTGATCATTATAAGGCAGTTGTTAGATATTCACTCTTAAAATGTGTTTTCATGACTCCCAAGGAAAAAGAGTGTTCATTAAAACTACCAGGGACACTCACATTCAACACAACTTGTTACAGAGAAGAAACAGTTTTAAAGTGCAAAGCAGAAGTATCCTGAGTGAAATCCGCCTTGAAATGTTGCAAGGAAAATACTGTCATCTGCATTGGACAACTCAGCTTGGTTTAAAGGCTAAGAAAACTGACTGAAAGGCTAAGAGAACTGGGGTTGTTCAGCCTGGAGAAGAGAAGGCTTCATTGTGACCTAATTACAGCCTTCCAGTACCTGAAAGCGAGCCTACAAGAAAGATGGGGACTATTTACAAGAGCATGTAGTGGCAGAATGAGGGGGAATGGCTTCAAATTGAAAGGCAGTAGGTTTATACTAGACAATAGGATACAATTCTTTACTGTGAGGATACTGAGACACCAGAACGGGTTGCAAAACGTTGTGGATGGCCCATCCTGGGAAGCATTTAAATCTGAGTTGGATGGAGCTCGGAGCAACCTGGTCTAGTGAGGGGTGTCTCTGCCGATGGCACAAGGGGTGGAACTAGATGGTCTTTAAATCCCTTCCAACCCAGGGCATTCTATAATTCTGTGATTTTGTTCTGTTATCCAGAGCCAAGAAGGTCAAATAAAATCAGGGACATGGATAATGAAACCCACACTTACCAATTTTCTAGGGGTTTTTTGTTGGTTTTTTCCCTTTATTTTGCATAGATCTATGTTACAAGCATATAGTTAGATCTGTAATAAAGACATATACTAAAAATAAGCAAATATGCAAGTGCAAACTCTACATATTCAAGTTGCTTCTAATGTTCTGTGTTCCTTTGTTCTAGAAAAATAACAGAAAGAGCCAAAGAACCCATCAAAATTATGGAAAGAAATCCAAATCTTACTTGAACTTGAACCCATCACTCCTGAGCTCAGTAGACACAGTTCACTTATCATGTACCTTAGAAACTAGTCATGATATGGAAGTCTAGAGAAGAAAACTCATGTATAAAGGATGTCTCAACTCAATCAACAGCAGTGATGACAGGAATAAAAAAGGTGGCAGATGGAGAACATGGAGGTGACATAGGGACATGAATCAAAGACACCTTGAAAGGTCCTTAACACCCTTCACAGAAAGAGTGGCTATCCCACAAAATGCTTCTGTCATTATTATGCCAAAGGAACTGCACAACATCTTGCTCACCTTGCAGTCTTCCATGTCACTGAAGCTGAGTGGTCAGAAGAACTGAGAGGTTCTTTCCAGCACAGGCTGGATTTTCTTCCCAGTACTTGGAAAATTTTGTTCTGAGTGTGGTTTAAAAACCCTTACTTCAGTTAGCTATGTATGTTTAGTTTTACCCTTCTCATTGTTATACACACCAGAAAATTTAAAAGATCATGTTGTTCATGGTTTATTTAATCAGTACTTGGGAAATTGGGTCTGGTAGGTTACGTGGTTTCTTGCAAGGTGAAAATTCTCAATTAGCAATATGCAAATGAATGTGCAAAAGACATGTTTCCTCGTTTTAACCTTATACCCTTTGCTCAGTTTCAGGGGATAAAGCAGGTCAGTTATAATTTTTGTCAGAACAGGATTAATAGCTCGAGTTCACACATCCAGCATGGGGTTGCTTCTGTCGTCTCACAGAACAACAGCAAGTACAAAGCACTTAGATGCTCTCATTTATAACTGTACATATGTTTTAAGTATTTGTAAACTTGGAGCCTTTCTAATGGATCATTACATTCCCACATCTTAGTAGATTCATTCTGCTGTTTCATTCTGCAAGAGTCATCATTCATTACCAAGACAAGAGGTTCTCTTTGCAATCAAAATTTGTCTTCCAACTCTGCAAAACTAGAATATGCTTCTATGCTGGTTGTCTTGCAAGTCATCGAGGGAACCTTATCCTTTAGTCCATTTCTATTTGTATTTCTTTCCTGTATAATACTTTTATAGCATCATGTTAATATTGGTAGGAAACCCAAAGCAAGTCACATGGTGGGTTTCTATGTTACCATTGATAAAACTCTGCTGGATTTAATGGTTGCTGTATCAGGCAGTGGTGTGTGCATCCTGTGTAAAATAATATATTCAGCAATAAATATTTGGAAAACTGAACAGTAAGCATCTTCTCAAGGTTTCCCTGAAAAACAAAAATTCTGTTGGGAAAACCAGACCGGTTTTGCTGTTTTGCATTTTTGTAATCCGGTGTTTATTATTGCACAGTCCTTTTCTATAATATTGTTGCTAGGGTCATTCACAGTACAAACATTATTTCCACTTAAATGACACAAAGCTTTTGAGCATATTGGAGAGGAAGAGGAAAGGTTATTTTCCTTTCTCTATAAATATAGAAGCTAACTATGCAATAGAAGGGATAAGATTACAACTGATTTATTTCTGTACTATGGAAGTAACAAGATTATTTAAAAAAACCCATAAAATTGTGGTCAAATATTATTTTTATGTAGATGGTATTTCAAGAAACCCCATTTTGCCCATCTCAGTAGGTAATTGTTATCCAAGAATAATGGAATGATAAAATTAATTGGAAAAGAAAAAAATATATAAGAAAAAATATTATCCCTGCCTGAATGACTAGAAAGTGGTAACTGGTTTTTTTCACAAAAAAATGTTTTTCTTCAGTGAGAAATAAGAAGCTGATGAACAATGTTTTTCTTCTCTGATTCATTTTTCAAATAAGTTTCTCAAAGAAGTTTCCTGCTGTTTCAAAGTAACGCAGAACATCATACTAAATAATTACTAATAAAAATGTATTATCTGTTTCTGCAACTACAGCGTAAGTTAGTTGGTTGACTGTAGTGAAACATTATAAAGAAACATTATTAGATTGCTGCAAAGGTTCAAAACAAACCAAAGGTTTGTACTTACATCCTGCACATTCTGCACATTTCATAAGTCTGCTTCATAAGTCCATTAAAAGAGGGAGATCTAAAGTTAGCAAAAATTGGGTGAAGATGAAAATGAAAAACTATACCAATAGTTTTCTGCATATGCAAAATTTTGGTTCTCGTAGAATTTGGCATGAGCATTTGATTCACCTTCAGACCTATTCTCACTTTTCCATTTAAAAGGCATACACTACCCACATTTCAATTAGGTCATATTTTTCAGAGGAGGAAAATAAAATATCTGATATTCACATCTGTGACTGCATGCCGTGGTCAGGAGTTACCTGAGAGTCATAGCCAAAGAAGAGATTTGTCTGCATTTGTCCATATACTAAGTATCTCCTCAGAATGAAATAAATACTGCCAGAGAGTATGACCAAAACAGCAAATGGAGCAGCCTGCAGGAAAGAAAAGATCAGACTCAAGTGTTTTTAAAATTGGATGTTTGAGGTTAAGCACTGAAGAAATCCCCATTTAGGCTGTGGGAAATGAGTTCTTTAGGTTACAGATGACTGAGTGCTCATGGACCAGTGGCACAGCTATCAAGTGAGTTTTACAGATGCAGGATGACCTGAGGCCAGAACACTCAAAATCCCTGAGCCCTGAAGTCGGGCAAGGTTAAATACTGAATTAGGAGCACTGTTTCATTCTTTGCATTACATTCCTGGCCTGTCACCCTGGGCCATTCATAAAGACAATACCTCTCCATATTCTTCACACTTCTGAAATTTTACTGAAATGTCTCTGCTGATGTCTCTGCTTTGCTTTTCCCAAACTCCAGCCAAGAGCTGGCAGCTTTCTTGGAGTTTCACTTTTCCTCTGCAAGCCAAAATGACAGAATCACAGAATGGTTAAGGTTGGAAGGGACCACTGGCCATCATCTAGTCCCTAATAAAGAAGGGTTTCTTAGAGCTCATTACTCAGGATTGTTTCCAGTCAGCTTTTGAGTATTTCCAGGTTAGAAGACCCACAGCCTCTCTGAGCAAACTGTTCCTGTTATCTTCAGTAAAGAATTTCTTCCTTGTGTTCAGGCGGAACTTCCAGCACATCACTTTTTGCCCGTTGGCTCTTGTCCTATTGCTCAGCTGAGAAGAGGCTGTCTCCATCCTCTTGGCAAGGGCAGCTGAATAGGGATGGAATTGTCTTATTTTTCACAAAAGAAATACTTTTTCAGTCTCAGGAGTTAGAAAACATCTTTGAAAACTTTTCAGAGCAGGGGTATTTTTACAACCTCTTATTAGGCGGCATTTGATTTTAATTTATGAGTGGATGCATTCATGTCAAGTCATGCAAAGTCTGTTCTTCATATTTGAATTTCATTTTCCGCCACTTTCCTTTAATGATTTTGGAATCTCATAAAATTTTACAGGAGTTGTCATTTTTCTGGTACAGCATGAACATCTCAGCATGATATAACAAGGAGGTATCTTTGCTTTAGACTAAAATAAGTATTCAGAATTGGTATTTGTCTTCCTCGCTGCCGTCTAATTACTTTAATTAGGCCTAGTGTGTGGTTTCACTGTTCATTGGAAAATGTGATCTGTTTTTATAACACAGGTGTCTTCCTGATCCTTTTCTGTCAAAACTAAATTCTGTACATTTAGCACCCAACTGACAACCTCTTACTGCTTCCAGTGAATAATTTTCCATCAACAATCTCATTGATCTGTACGAGTACATGCTGACCAGAGAGAGCAAGTGGATTCTTACATACTAATGATTTTATAAAGTGACTCGTTGCATAAGCAGAAAGAGGACACATTCTGCCATCCTAAATGTGGTGCTACTGTCCTCAGTATCTCCACTGAGTCTTAACTCTTTGACAGAAAAATACTCAACCCAAGTATTTGTGTCAGAACATAGCCCTTGACAGCTTAAAGGGCTCCAAAATGCATCCATCCCTGCATTCATGTAAGAGGGATGTGGGAGTGATCAAAGCAACCTGATGTAGACAGGGAACACTCTCCTAACAGTTGCTTGCAGGACAGACTGCCCTGAAGCCAAAAAGAAGCAAAGATATTTTGAGCTATCATCAGCCTTCAGAGCTTCTTCAGTTCCAGAAAGAAAACACAAACAAAAGAGCAGTTCTCCAGGCTCCATGGAGTACAAAGTTTGAATGGACTCTCAGCACGTGTGACATATCACCAGGCTGTACTGACAGGTCTGATTGTCTTGTACTGCAGCCACTATCTTGCCACATAAAGGAACTGCTTCTTGAGACAGCTGGAATACTGTCCAGAAAAACAGCTGATTGCTCTGAGAAAAGATGTGCCCAGTACCTTCCTTAAAACAGGCTGGGTATTTGATATCTACTAGAGAACAGCCTGTACAGAGACTTTATGAAATCCCTGTTCTTCACTGGGGGATCAAAGTCTTATCAGCTGACACCTGTGGGCTCATGCCTTGGAACAGAACATTTACAGACACGTGCATCTTCATAAATAAATAACCAACATATCATGTCCCTGTGTGCATTTTCCAGGTGTTTTTCCAAGGAAATTACTTGTAGTTATACTTGGAATTTATGCTGGAGTCTATATGAGGCTCATCATGGGCAAAAGCAAGAGCTACACTTCCTCTTTCACCCATTTCAGTGACTAGCCCATAACTGGACAGCCTAAACCATTACTTCACAGCACCTACCTGCTGGTTTAATCTTCCTGCAACTTGATCTTCCCAGGGTTTTCTCTCGGTACTAAGGTTTTGGCTGAGCACTACAACATGCCATTTTCCTTAGTATGTTTAATGAAGTAAAATAGATCACTCTTTTGCTGCCTCCTGTAAGGATGAACAAAGGGAAATTCACTCATCAGATCAGAGAGGCACCAAGCACAAGTGGGTACAGGCTCAGGAAGTTCAAACTTCCACAAATATAGAGAAAGATTAACAACACCAGGCAGGCTAATATACTTCAAGCACTACTTAATTACAATCTATAAACATTACTGAACATGCTGAATGAGATCTCTTCAGGAAGTAATTAATCCATTTCCCAGTTTTCCCAGTTTTTGGACTTTCTGGAGGATAGAGGAGAGGTAATGAATGTTCATATGTAGGAGTGAACAGCTACAGGATAAAAAACTCACAAACTCTCCTACCTCTTTCTATCAATTTACTCCCATCAATGCAATTCCATTTTGCCCAAGTACCTCGTAAGTGAGATGTGTCTTTGAGAGGCAATATCTTAGACTGATAAAAAAATCTTAAACAACAACCTCCTGATATAATTATATGTTTGTCCTTCTTAAGCTGGCCTCTCAGGTGACATTTCAGACTTGTGGAAAATGCACCCAAAATTACAGCCAATGCATAAGGGCTGGCTGAATGACTCCAACAAGGTCTATGTATCTAGGAGGGATTAAAAACTAGAAGGGACAAACTGACTACACAGAGGAGAATGAGGAATAACCCATAATGAAATTAAACACATTTAGAGAAAGAAATTATCAAACCTATAATTTTAAAGGAAATTTCCCAGAAGTTCTTCTTTTCTGCAAAAGAAGAATTGAATCTGAACAGAGTAAGGTATTTAAATGTTTTGTCATAACAAGGTACCTACACCACACAAATACATTAGAACCATATTTGTAGAGCAGATCAGAAACAGTAGATCAGAAACAGTAGCTGTTAACTGGAAGACTTCTTATCATCAAAAAACCACAACAACAACAAAAAAGTCTACAGATTCTGTTTATATGTGTGTTTTAACTGCTCAAACACTTAGGCTTTTTAAAATTTAAGACAATAAGACTGCAGAGCTTATGTGGGGGAGCCACTTTCAACAGGTAACACACAGATAACGAAAGACAAAGGTAGCACAAATAGCAAAGACTAGGCATGCTTTACATTTATCAGGCTATTTACTTAGACCACATCATATCTCTATACTATTTCTAAGCTGGATGTGACATCTTCTGTTTAATCTCTGGAGCTCTGGTGAAGATCAAGAGTTTCAAATAGATTCCTAAAAGCAAAATTTCTGCTATTCAAATAAATTTATAACCAACCAAACAAACTCAATTCTCAAGATCTGCTACAGACAACAATGAAATATATTAAATTCTTGGCTATATTATGTAAACTGTGATCCCATGGGTTAGTAGAAAGTACAAAGCAGATCCTCTTGCTGTCTCATATCCTCATAGTTCTGAGCCTTTACATCTCCTTCATTTAAAATTAAATGTAAATTTAAACATGTGCTTAATTGAGCTGAGAAAAATAGCAGAATCAGCAAAGGAACTTGAAACAGAAATGATGAGTACAGTTATTCCATCTGACATTGTACTTCTGTTTTTCTCAGCCTGCAAAATCCACTGTGAATGGTACGTGTTTTTCTACTGCTAATAAATAAATAAATAGATAAATAAATAACAAGTAATCATCCTGTCTATCTTAGATAATCATACACAGATGATCAGGAGTCAGACACCTGCAGCCACATTAGGGTCTTCCAATTGTCCAAGCCTATTGCAAGCTTACAGAACACAGACATAACATGACTGCTGACAACACACCAGTGCCTGGGAAAGGAAGGTGCCATTTATTGCCAACCATCAGGAATTCCACACATGAGACTGATCCAGCAGGAATTCCCATACTGGAACTGAGTGTCAAAAAACAGTACCACACTTCTCATCTGCCTTGCTTCATACAGTGCCCTTGAAGCTATACAAAATGCAACATAATGTGTCACAGTGTCTTTTTAAAACAAAGCGCAGTGGTTGTTCCCAACCTGTGTTGGGCAGTTCTTGGGAAGAAGTTGTCACAGCAGATGGTGTCCTTTTCCCAAGCCAGGTAGCAGAAATGGGTGAGAGCAGTGTGACTGTTGTGTAAAGGCTGTAAATGTCACAGCTGGGTACTGCCTGGGCAGAGCAGGTGTCAGTGCTGTAAAAAGTGCCCATCCTGCCAGGCCACCTCTGGAGGAGGGAGAGGGTGGGCACTGGAACCCACTGTGCTTCCTTTGGTTGCTCATCTTGAGCTCACATTGGGCGAGAGGAGCAGTCAGAAAGGGTTACACCATTCATCAAATCCAACTGAATGACAAGTAAATTTCTCTTTAGCAAGACAGAGGAAATAAGTAAAATAAGAAAATGTGATGCAGGGTGAGTCCAAACACTGAATCCAGCTCAGCCGACTCCAGTGCTGATCACCCTGCAAACAGTTCAGCTATCTGATGCAGAATTGAACCAGGGGGGCTTGGTGAAGGAAAATTCTAACTTAAGATGGGTATTACTATTATCCTTTATTTCTTCAAGACACATTCAGACTTTGCAGTGATGAAAGCCTTGTAAGTCTCATGCTGTACCATGCTATAAAACTCAAGGTGCTGAACATTTAATTCTAAAGATCACAAACTGCTTGTTTACTAGGGATGCATTGCTCCAGCTTGGGCAACCAATCCCCTGCATGAGGAGAAACATATTTCTAAGTCTCAAATTAATTTAACTGCCAAATGATATGTGATGTTCTTTTCCCAAATGTTTGTGCATTCATACTATGATACCAGACATATAAGTGAAGACAGTTGAATACTGTAAGATTTGCTTTATTTCATGTATGGAAGAGATAAGAGGTCCATCAAAATCAGTAACACCACAAAGATATGCACTAAGGGAAATCTGGCACCTGAGTTTTCTTCAGGGTTACTTTTGGATTGTTTTCAGTAACAACAATGATGCTTAATAGTGTTCTTGCTAGTCTAATTTTTAGCAGTCTTTTTGAGTTTTTCAGATATTCATATTTGAGGGCAAATTGACCAAGATGTCGTTTCTTTCCAAGACAAGGTGCATTCTTAGGAAGCTGGAAGGAAAATAAGGAGTGAAAAAGCCCTGGTTGCAAATCAGCCAGCAGGGTAGTGAGCAGTTTTCTCCTCTGCATTTTGAGTGCTTGGTTGTATAGGGATCAAAAGTTGGAATCCTAGAATCATGGAATCTTCAAGATTGGGAAAGACCTCTAAGACCATCAAGTCCAACTATTGATTAATAAAAGACTGTTATCATTCATTTAAAGAAAATTCATGGCTCAGGGGACCATTCTAAAACATTATTTTCGCCGTATTTTCAGCCACTAGGTGCCACTCTCTGCTGTGGGAAGATCCCAGCAGCAACCCTGGTAAACAACATCTACTTTCAAGCTATGTGGAAGCCTGTACTTTTTTTCCTGTTGATACAGATCTTCTGTATGATCCCTGTTATAGTTCACAATATCATGACATGTTCTGACAAGCAGAATTAACTCTCAAAAATTAAATTTTGCTTCTCAATTTCTAAACACAGTTTTGCAGCCTTCAAGCCCTATTACTGTGGAGGAATAAAACTGAGGCATAAAATATGTTAAGTCTAACTTGCTTGCAAAGCACAGCATTACTGATTCAATACAATTGTATTTCACCTAAGCAGCTGAAAGGGATATGTAAGAACACTAAAAGTTAAATCAACGCTGTATTGATATATAAAAGTGCTGATGGTGCAAAGGGAATAGAAACCAATCAACAGACTAATTGTTTTCAAGAAAAATACTGATAGCCTCTCATTATCACAACTACAATGTATCTATTAAAATTGACTGTATCCCTGTCTGCACCTGCTCATTAGGATGGTGCATCTCTTATTAATACTCAGTTAGAAGAAAACCTATTTTGAGTTTACTTCTGTGTACAATCTCCTGAGAGCTGCTTGCTGTTTTCAAGCAGGTAACTCACTTTATAAAAACATTCTGTTCTTCCACACAACCCCACCCGTGAAGGAAAAAAACAAAACAAAACAACCAAAAAAAAAAAAAAAAAAAAAAAAAAAAAAAAAAAAAAAAAAAAAAAAAAAAAAAAAAAAAAACAAAAAAAAAAAAAACAAGAAAGAAGCACATGCAAATCAACCCCCAAAAACCTTCTTCATAATCAAACTTTTACTTTGCATTCAGCTCAGCTGCTTCTGAGTTCATTTATCACTACAATATGACCACCCTCACCTCCTGTTCAAGAATGCCATCAAAGCAAAGCACATTGATTGTACTTACAGTCTCATCAAGTCTTTGTTTCTGAAGGTGGCTGGACAGGGTATCACCATTACCCTTTCCCTTCACAGTTTTTGCCATGTAGAATAAGATCATGGGTATATCTATAGAAACAGGAGCAGATAGACCTTGACTCTCCTCCTCATGCTTTTTGTTGTCTGGATGTATAGTTCTAATGAGATGGTGCACACATGAGATGAAGTGCACCATATTTCTCAGAGTTTAATTTCCAGTGTGAAAAATTACTCTCTGACTGGCTATACAGTGTTTTTGCAACCAGCCAGGCTGATGCTTCTGGCCAGAATTCAAAGCTCTTTCTGAAAACAACATAGACTTTAAGGCTGAGAGGGGAAGCACTGATTTCTCCCTGCCACTCAACTCAAACATGTCTCTTGATCTGAATGACAACATGAATTATCCTACTGTGAGAGGCCTGTACTTAAATTTTCAACAGAGCCTCTACATGATACTTTAAGGTATCTTTTAGGAAACTTTAGCTAGGTCATACACCAATTTTAGCTCTGGACACTGCTGCAGTCTTATTTGAACAGTGTGATATTTTCTGATTATTCCTTGTATTTCAGGTCTTTACAGTTCAACTCTCAACATCAACTAAAACAAGCTGTTGCTTGGAGACCTTACTTTGGTAGTCAATAATCACACTGACTCTCTTATGTAACCAAATTTTTCCCTTTCAATATCCAAGATCAAGTGTTAATGAGCATCCAAGCTTAATAAACTTTCTTACAAAACCCAAATAGAAATCAGACTAGACTACATCCCATTCCAGCATGTTTGACTTCACTGGTGTTCCTTGTTTCTGAGCATATTTTTGCTTATTAAAAGCCCTGGTAAACACCGTATAGAGGTAGACTATTTAATATAAATCTTAATCCTCAGGAATTAAAATTAAAATCCCAGGAAAAAAAATGCATTAGGTTTACAAGTATGCACTGATCATTTTCCCAGTGTCCTTTTTCTCTAGAAGCCTTCCCTAGAAATCAATGCACAACTGAGTATTACCTTGGTTCCTTTTCTCTCCACCTCATATTCAACAATAAAAGCCCTTCCAGACAAATGGCATCCTTCCTGCTAAATTCCATATCATGGTCTTCCAACTTTCATACCAGTCACTGTTCTTCCAGAAATCCATTATTGTAGCTTTTCCCACTCCTCAGGCTCAGTAAATGTACAAACCCAGCAATGAGACTGGCTCTTTCATGACATATGGGATGTATATTAGGTTGTCTAGTAAAAACAACCTCCAGTTGTCCTACTCATTCCTCACCTAACACAGCTGGGTTTGAAATAAATGGATAAAAGTAATTTGTTTACAGGTATCTAACACCTGATCTCTGCACAAGACCCTGGCTTTCATCCAAGCCAGGTACATACCACATAAATGGTTGCGTCATAGATGTAAGAAGAGCTACTGTAAATATTAGGGCCTCAGCAGTGGTGAAGCAGTAAAGTACAGTCTTCCCCTCACTATAAGAAGCGACTTCTGCATTTTTTCCTTCCATTACCTGCAGCATGAGGGATTGTCACACAGCAAGGAAACTCTTCAGACATACCATGAAGAAGTGCTCCCAGGCAAGAACATCTTGTTCAATTTAAGACAGTCCAATTATTAAAACTGATGTTTTCCTTATTTACAGATTTCTTAGGATTAATGACACGTAAAAAAATATACTGGTGGCTTTTTCATCACAGTGATGGCACATTCCTGTCTAATTAGCCTGAGAGGTTTCAATGTATAGTTCAGTAAGCTTGCAGACACTTAAATTACCCAAACAGGTTTGCTTAGATAGAATGGTCACCTGCTGCTTGTGTCCCAGCCTTAACATGAGGACATCATAAAGTAATGTCTTGAACACCAAGAGACTTTCCAGTTTCTGGCACATGAATTATTCTGGTTCAGTGGAAATGGATTCCAACAACATAGGAAAAGTTAATACTGTTCTCACCACAGGACAGTAAATCATTATCTTCACCAAGAAGAAGATATTCTTGATTCTCCAACAAGGCCCTTATTTTCATCAACTATTTTTCTGAGGTCCTTTGCTTAAGGGACAGAAATGTTATCCACACCACAAAAATCAGATGAAACATAATACATTTTATAAAGTTGCAACAGTAAGGTTCTGTTACTGGTCTGGAGCCTTCCTGTCAGCCCCAGCTGAGGCTGCCAAATGAGTGTCCAAGGAGTTATCTAACTACTATCTTGTGTTAAGCTCCTACATAAATTCTGAGTGCCTACAAACCTCTGCAGAACACAGGAGAACTCCTGAGGTGAATTATGATCCTTCACCAAAAAGACTGTTGATATCTAGCAAGCCTTTCCACACAAAATTACTTTCCTTATGGACATTGCTTACCACTTGCAGCCCACAGCACATCTCCATGTCCAGACTTTGGTAGAGTCAGGAACCATGAACACACAGAAGGCCTGGTAAAATGAACTCAAACTTATTATTTCACGCTTAACACAAGAGCTGTGGACAATTAAGGCCAACTTCAAGTGAAAGAGGTAGGGCAGCATTTGAAGAAAAAAAAAAAACCTTAAAAACATAATAGAATCCATGAAACCCAAGACATCCAGACGTGTTATATTTATTCATAGCCATAGTCAATTTACATTCTGTTCCAAGCTTGGATTCGAACTAGGACTCAGAACTAAAGCCACAGATGGAAGATTTTGTAATTTCTATACATAAATGCATTTCCCTTGGCACCTCTGGAGCCTTCAATACTTCAGACTTGCCTGAAAGAGGTGATAGGCACAAATCTGCTAAAATTCCTAAAAATATTCATACTTTTCCTGTCACTTCTGATTAGATCTTTTCCTGAAAGACTTGAGTCCTCCATCAGTGGTTAGATAAGGTCCAGTTTTCTCTTTGATACTTTTTAATGCACACGTGGAAGCACCAAATGAATTGCTGAGGAAATTTGAGCTCAAGTGACATCCATGACATCTTCAAGTTCAGGAACAAGACAAAGACACATAACTCCCATACTTCACAGTTGCAGGATATACAACCATTTCTGAAAAAGACCACAGGTCTTTTTGTGAGGTCAAGTAATGGGAATGCACATTTGTCTAGGGCTAAATCCCATCAAGAGGTTGGATACAGGTGAGCATCTACGGTCATAACGCAGCCTGTGAAATTAAACATACAAACCTGAAAATCATCAGACTTTTTTGATAGGCCTGCAGGGCTCATGGATTCCTGACTGATATTATTGGTGCTACAAAACTGCCTCTACCTATTTTTATCAGATTTGTTTACCTAGGGCATTCTGGCAGATCCTGCTCTATGATGAGACAACCAATATTAATGACCTAATTTTTTGTTGGTGGTACCACACTGATGTGATATAACTGGACATGAAACTCTCTGAGGCCTGTACTTAAATATCCAGAACTAAGACCATCACAGATACCCCAACCACCTCTCCACAAACAATAAACTTATCTTCATATCTACATTTCATATAGAAAAACCTACAAATCTTCAAAAAGAAAATTATCACACCAGTTTTCATTTTTCTGCCACTCTGGAAGGATTGACAAACATTGTGGAAGAAAGCATAGTCACATGTTTGATGGATACTGATTGGAAAACACTGCAAAAGTTCCCAAAGTAGAATGACTTAAGTCATCTTAAATGACCATCATTGTATGAGACTTGCATAGATGAGATGCACAAAGAAGAAGTAAAAATTTAAGGCATTAATTCTATCAACAAGATTCAACTCTACAAACACAATGAGCAAACTTACCAAGACAATGAGACTAACATTATAACTTTAACCTTTATTCTTTGTTCTGATTTCTGTAGTTCTTTTATGAATCCAGAATTATGAATACTCATTTAAGATCTGCCAGCTCATCAATACACATATAGACACAATTCTAAGTCATTTACTTTATTGATTTGAAGTTTACCAAAAAAAGTAAATTCCTTCAAACCTAGATAGTATATATATGTTTTATTACAATTGTTCTGATTTTCTTCTGCTCCTGGCAAATTTACCACAATCAAAAGCTCATAAACCTTGATCCAAAAGGTATGACCATCACATAATACTGTAAAATACAGGAAAATACGAGGCTGGGCAGCAGCACTCTCTTTAGTTAAAAGTATTTTTAATGACTTCATCCTTCATGGTTGCCCAAAGCACCCTGTGAAATAAACCTTTAACTCTTACATCGTTTCTGTCTTAAGGGTAATGAGCCATATGTGAAGACATCTGCAATGCCTGAAATGAATGATCATTAATTAGAGAGAAGACAGGACACTTTATGATTGCTGATATGGGGTGGGGACATGAGGGAAAGCCTTTCAAAAAGTCACTGCAATTAACAAACAAAATTAGTCCTTTAGGTGATGTGAATCACTCTAAGTATCACAAGATTTGAATACTGTATGTATGATTTTTATTTCTTGTATGTGCTGGGGAGAAAAATTGCTGCACTTTGGGAGCAAGACACCAGAGGGGAGACAGAGACCCAAGAAGCTCTCTGTGACAAGGGCTAAGACAACAGCATATGTTGTTTGTATAGAAATCTCTTACTGACTTATCTGGAAGTTTTGGAGTAAGACCCAAAAGCAGGGCATGGATTGTATGCTTAACCTCTCATTTTCCCTGCTCTAATTGCCCTTAGTTTACAAATTACTGGGTCAGGCACTCTAATCTCACAGTTTTCTCTGGAAGTAGGTGAAGCCTTGGCATCTCCTCCTGACTGAATTTCCATTTTGAGTCACCTTCATTTAGACCTTTATGTGGCACCATGTGGTGTCAGGCACAGCATTGTGCAGAGACAGCCCTATATGCCTTCTCAATGAAGCATATGAAGCTGGACTTGCAGCAGAGTGAGGGCTCTGTATGAATGTGTGATTTCTTCACTGGTAGCAATCCCTGGCTTTTTCCTGGCTTGGAGAAAAACAGCTGGAAGCGTTTTGCAACTGAAAGAACAGAAGACACACATAGGATAGAGAAAATAATTTATGGAGAGAAGTAGAATGATTCATGCCAGCCCGAGATAAGAGGAATGAATCATCACCTTGCCGATCTATCCCCATTGATCATAAAGGGAAATGAGACAGCTAGTTCGGAACAGATGCCTGACTTTTAGACTCCTGAAGTCAGACAACCATAATCCCTGTCAGGCTTGAGAGATTAGTGGTTTAGGGCCCCAAGTTCGACGTGTTCTTGGAGGCAGCTCCAGGCTAAAGTCTCTCTTATGCCTAGGTTTAGTGCTCTTGGTCTCCATCTCTTGTTCTCTATCAAAAATACCTACTTGGCTGTTACAGCTCTGAGGAGGGGTATATTTGACAGGAAACTTGCACTTTTTATAGACTCGCATGTACAGTCTTCTATCCTTTCTAACAGCTGCATATATAAACCACTGGTTTTATGGGACTTCTTCTCTGCTGCTCTGTCTGCATAGATCCATGGTTTATATTTCCTGACTTCTATGAAAACAACCAAATTAGGTTTATGGATATAGTATTTGCATATTGAGAATGCTAATTGTTCAGTAAATACCATACACTCCCCTGTTGAGAGAAATCTCAGTATACAAGGTACAAACTATCTAAAGCATCCGCAACAGACTTGGTATCCAAGTACAGGAATAAAAAGGCACAAACTGAACATAAATCATCTTGGATCTGAGTATGAATTAATAAGCTCACTTGTTACTTCTAAACGAGAACTACTTGATGTCACATCACTTTGTAACAGGGAGCACCAGTGCTCTAGTCATTCACTTCCAGCAAGACAGGCAAGTGAAGCATATCTTTTCTTAGCTGAAACAAACCCTGAGGACAGACATTTATGCATTTTTTGCAGCTTTGTTTTTTTGGCCGTTATACTATTATTATCTACAGTTTCTTATTTTTTTATTTCAGTGACCCAACAAATTATAATTCATTGATTTCTGTGAATGATTAAAGACTTTGCAGAGAAGGAATTAACAGAAATTTAGGAAAACCTGCTTCATGCTTTATAGAAAAAAACCATTTTTTAATAGGGAGTTCCAGTGCATTCAATGTAAGAAGCACAACTTATCATTAATTCCCAGGTTTTAGATTCCTATTCAAATGAGAGCTGTGGACATCATGAACAAATACTCTGGTTTTTCTGAGTCTGCTCAGCTGAGGAATTTTTCTCTGTGCACTTCAGATGTTCCTCAGGTAAAGATATGCCTGGAAGCACAACAGTTACTAACTGAGGACTTAGATGCATTCTGGGATTTTCTGGACTGTAAACCCTTGGCAGACGGAGACATCATCAGAACATTTCTGCCAGAATTGAGCCAGCATTATGATTAATGTTTATACATGACCTGTGGAAGTTAGAAAGAATGTTTAAAACCAAAAAAAACCCAAGAAATGACAACAAGAAAGCTCCGAGAGAATCAGCCTCCTCCTGATGCTGCTGTTAACCCCAATTACCTAGATGGTTTTTCCTATATTCTCCAGAAACAGTGCTGAGTAACTATTACTTTTTTTTGTAACAGAGGAGGATAATGCCAGCTCAAGAGTTTATTGGGTATAACATGTTCACTGTTTAACACATTGGATCTACTGATTGCTTCTTTCTTGAAAGTAAGACTCAGCAACACTATGCATAACATAGCAGCTCTTCAATGGAGTTCCTCATGGAAAGGGGACCAAGTCTGCACTGCTCTTTCTTCTGTGTCTTAAGTCATACAAAACAGTAAGTATTGTAGCACAATTTTTTGACAAAAATGACTGTGTGCTTAGACAACACTAACATTTATACTCTGGGAAAGAAAATTAGTATGATCCTAATACACAGTATTGACATCCTAGTGACTGACATGAAGGAAATCACAGCTTTCAGACAAGGAGATAGACCTCAGGTGATACTTGGAATTAAGAAAAACATACAGAAAATAAAAGCCTCTCTTGAACGGTCAGGAGAAGATTGCTTTAAATGCAGTGTTTTGTTGTTTGCAAGCAGCTTGGCAATTTCTGATTTTTAGAAGGAAAATCTGTTTCCTTTTACTTTAAATACTTAGGGATCACAGCCCAGCCCTCAGTGACAGATGTTGATTACACAAAAACTACTTCTGACAGAAATTCTTATAATAAAAAAAAATATTATGACTAAGACATTCATCCTGTAAACACGTAACTGTGGCCTTAACTTGTAAAAGACAAACATTTTGATGTTTTTAACACCAGGACCCAAGTTTAACTGGATTTTTCCCCTATTTTCTTTCAATAGTACACCCTGTTTGACATTTCTCTGCAAGTGTTATTAGAGAGAGCAAAAGCTGAGTTATTGGTTGCAGGGGCAAGAGATAAGCAGTCAGCAATTTTCAGGCTTGAGGTTGCAAGCCCAGAAACGTCAATAGAATCAGGAGTGTAATCCTGAAAACAGTCAAAAGCAGAAAAAACATTGGGAGGTTACTAAAATAAGCCTTGAATTTTGCTTCAAAAGGGATGTGATTAAACTCCCTAGGTATTTTTACTTTCCAAACACTTTTGTAAAGTAACGTAATGTATTTATCACTGCCCATCTGGGGAAAGAGATTCCTGGAGAAAAAAAGCCCTGACTGATCATATTCAGATTTATATCCTTGGATATAGAATAGAGATGCTCTTGGTATGCTCTGCTGAGAGAGCAAGGCTGATCTCAACAGAGGGATTCACCTCATCTGTCCAAGCAAGTAGACACATCCTCTTTAGTCCCCTCTCAGCTCAGTGAGGGGAAGCAAGGACTCACGAGGGACCATGCACCTGAGTTCTTTTAGGTGACTGCTGCAGACCCAGGAGAGCTGGAGAGTATTCTACTCTTGCACCTGTATAGGGATCTGAGAGTTACCTCTCTCAATGCAGGCTGAACTCAGTGTTCTAAAGTGAGGAGAGATGCATCACTGGCTTGAGGAAGTATACATAATTTCATTCCCTAAAAGGATTTGGAAGTCAGAACTTCTCTGAAACAAACTTGCATAGCCATTGATATGTCTCTTTCAGCACCTATAACAGCTGCATTTGGACATTGGGACCCTCGCTGCTGGAGATTACACACACAGACATTTATGCATGCATGTTTTGTATCATCCTGCCACACAGCAGCATTTTATTCTCATGCAAGTACCTGCTTTTTTTGCCCTGCACCTCCTCCACAGCAGAAGAGCTCTTCCTCCTCCTCTTCCTCACATTAAGGTATCACTTCCTCATCCAGGTCTCACAAGCACCCTTCCTTCTCCTTAATGTGATCTGCCATACTCATCTTTTCTGTACATCTAAGAGAGCTTTTATTGAAGGAAATTTAAAGAAGTAAATTTAAATATGCTTTGTTTATTTAAAAAAATGTTTTAAAAAAAACCCTCTTCAATTTAAAACACCATCCTGACATTGGGATATCAAAGAGAAACATGAGGCTAACAGCATCCTATACTTTCTGTGAGCTGTTGGTGTGTCTTCACAATTCTTGCCCCGCGGATGCCCTAGAGTTTTGGCAAAACTTTTATAGAAGCATTTGAAAAGACCTCTGTAAGTGGGGCAGGGAGAAGCTCAACTTCCTTTTTCATAAAAGATGGGGAATTTCTTATTCATCCCTTGTTGTCCTAAGGATAATAAAGTTGCCTGGATGTATGTGCTTCACATGGCATTTTTCTTCTCAGAGCAATGTGGCCCAATTCCCCTCCCCATTCCCATCTACTGAATCATAAATTGGCACACTCACCAAGTGAGGGAACATAAATGTAATTGCACTTAATTGGCAGGACATCAGGCAGAGCAAACTAAAAGTTCAAGGGCGGAAACACTAATGATAGCTGCGTGTATATATAGCGACAGTCATTTCTTTGACCAGGAGTAGAACGCAGAGATGTTTTAATTGACGTACTTAATGTTATACATGCTGTGCTACATTCAACCTGTTTGAAAGCTGGTGTGCTGGTTGCACAGAGTTTAACAAATTGCTGCTGCATGTGGTTCCAATGTGATTCTCCTCTCCAGCTGCACTTTATGAATACTCATCATTTACTTAGTGAAGGAAACAATGCTTCCCTTATTAACTTCTCTTACGCTTCAATAAAGGTTACACAATTATTTTTTTTCAAGGTGATTCACCTCAAGTCCCAGTAATGTTTCCATGGTTTCTGTTAGTTGCAGAGAAAGCAGAGCAGGCAGTAGAGTGCATAACCTTCAGGACTCAGTATTGTCTATCTAGGCCGTGTCTTCTTCACGGCTCAGAGATCATACACTCTGTTGGTTCATCTCTAATGGGTGACTATTGCTGGCTGTACCTTTAATGTTCCTCTGCTAATGGAAAACAATTAAGGGCAATAGTTTTTAAGAGGGCCAGCCAAAGGGCTGGATTATGGCTTAAAAGAGGACTGATTTTCAGCCAGTGCTTACAAAGTGCTTAAAATTTGGCAGGGAAAAAAACATTGTAAAACACAGAAGTGATCAGCAGGATTTGAGAAATTCTGCCCTAAAAAAGTAATTGCATACTTTGATGGACTTTGGTATAACAAAGATCTATATAGTCACTGTTCAGTATAAGTACATTTCAAACAGAAAGCTATGCTTTAGGTTAACGTTCTGATCCTAAATCCCTTATTTTCAAATGCATAGTCTGTGCTCACAAATGACGACAATATTGTTCATATTCAGGGACAGAAGAGTGTCCACAGAGTTATCTTTTTCTAAAGGTTTAATTTTCTAAAGGGATAAAACCTTCAGTCCCACTCCCTATATAGCTGGTTCCACTTCCATGCACAAACCACCTAATCTGAGGAGCCATTTAGTGCAGGAACATTTTGAGTCACAGCTTCAAATTTTGCTCTCATCTTTATGCTAGCTGTTATCAAATACGCCTTTATATGAATTAACAGGGGCCAATTAGCAGGAGCTGCAGATAAGCCTTTATGTGTTTGATTGTATAGCAAAGAAATTAAATGACTGATGTTTTATCTTGAAGTTGCAAAACCAAAATAGCTAACTGGTATAATACAAGAACAGACCTATCCTCACAGGACCAACGCTTTCAGAATATCATTGTAATTAATGTTTAAAAGGGTGGAAGTTAAGGCAAAGTATCTACATAGTGGTGGGCTTGTTCTGCAGACATCTGATAGATACATTATGAATACAAAAATATAGATACATATAAACAAAGAAATAATACTACAGGAGCTTTTATAAGATTTTCTTCTGTTACCTTGATTTTGCCACACATTAGATTTGAAACATTAAGACCTGCATTTGTTTATATCTCCTGCAACCATGGTAAAGACAGAACAACCACATAAGCAAGCTAATATCGAAAGATTGAGCAGAAACATCTTCACTGCACAGAAATTTACCATTAAAATTGTACTCACAGCTTGTTTTCGTCTGTGCTTCGGTATGCTGATCTGTCTTATTACCCAGACCCATACATCCAAAGGACTATGTGTTTTCTTAATAGTGGCAGCACCTGTATCTGCCTTTCAGGACTGGTGCAAGAGGACAATCCAAATCACTTTGTTTTTCCACTCACCCACTGTTGTGTACCTCAGAGATTACAGAGGAGGTCTTTGGCCTCTTAAGAGCCCACGTTAATTTTGCCATTGATCTCCTGATTTCAGCTCAGTTATACAGTAAGAGAAGAAGGCACGGTGTCACAGAAACATTCATCTCCATAATTCACTTTACAGAGAGCTGTGTCACATTTTATCTTTGTGGACAGTTTCATGAAGGTGGGTGACAAAAGTTCGACACATTTCTAGCCACACATGACTGACATTACAGTGGAAAACACAAACCAAAAACAGAATTCCATCAATCAAACGAAACAAAGACGTATATATGGAGAAAGGTCAGGAAGAGCAACAGGAAAGATCAGAGGTCTGAAACATTCTGTGACAAAAGACAGTAAGTATTAGGGCTGTGATGAGACAAAAAGCAGCCTTAAGCCACCAGAGAGATCTAGGGCAGACCTGTAAAAAGCTTTGTAAAGATAAAGCACATAGAGCCCGGGAAAGACTTGTCTGGGGAGACTGCAAAATCCCCATCACTGAAGATCTCAAACGCATGCCAGACAAATATCTGTCAAGAAGAACAGATGAATTGCTGACTCTACCTTTTTCTCAAAGGATTCTCCAGGCTATTTTATAAGATTTTTTTATCAGTACTTCACTTGTTAATGCAAATACACACATATTCATCTAAACAGTACAGAAAATAATAGCAAGTTAGATGTACAAGAAGAACAAGCATGGCTTAAGAATACACAAAAATTAATTTCATAGTAATTACAAGGTAGATGGAGGTACTAAAAATGTAAGCATGAATCCTAATAAATTAAATTCTCTTTAGAAACTAATAAATCTACCAAGTAATTATCTGTTCTGCTGAAAACACTTTTTTTTTCTTTAATAAAATACAGATAATTAAAAATAATAACTTTGAGAACTGTAAGTTAGGGGAAAAGTTATGAACAAAAAGAGTTTTAAAAAGTTATGAACAAAAAAAGTATTATGCCAATTTTCATAATACACTAATATATCAAATATGCCTGATGCTGAAATTCACTGGCATAGAATGTTTCGTGCCCATCTTCTTATCCGACAAAACTGGATTTCCATGTGGGGACTCCCTCTTTGGAATGGTCTTTGGAAGCAGGTTTTCCTTCAAAAAATATCCATAGCCATGAGAAACTGCAGGGCAAAAGTGTGCTGTGGACTATCTTAGAGTTTAATAGTGGCAACTCGAGTTCCAGTGCACAGGAATGTTTTCTGTCAAAGTTTAATTTATTGGTATAAATGTAAATAGTGATAGCAGTGCCATAGTAGAGTAATTCCCAATATTCTCTGGATTTACAGTACCAGGTGAGAATAAATACCAGGTGCCAGGGCCCAGAAGTTAACAGTTTGGGGGTTGTTTGGGGTCATAGTTGTAAGATTACAGTCCCTGAAGAGCACGGACCAAAATGGCAAACGCAGTCTGGGTGCTGCATTTGCAACCTGAGATGAAAGAGAACCATGTGAATTTTGTCTCCTGAACTACAAAAATGAGGGAAGGGCTTACACATAGTTTCCAAATGAACACAGGCGTTCAAGTCTTAAGGAAAAAAATTAGAAAACCAAAATTAAGACTCACGGTCATGTCATTGATGGTCCCAGGCTGCTCCAATTGTTTCTAGCCAATCTGAGAAAATTTAGAGTATGGAAAGTTAAACTTATAAATGTGACTGAACTTTATTTTGTACAGATTTTTATTACTAGCGTTTGGGTCTCGTCTTCTACTCTATGGCCATTATTCCTAAGCACCCACCATCTGTCTAGAAACCAGGAGCACTGTCTAATCCTGCATCCCAGAATTTGTCTTCAATTTTACTGATAAGTGAGTGAATTGGGTTGAAAGCTGAGGTTTTGATCTGCTCTCCTGACTGACAAGCACCTTAAGCACACAGTGCCTATAAGAAGAGTTGCCTTTATTCAAAATAAGAGTAGAGAAGTCAGTGAACATAAAGGCAAAGAACAAGGCCTCTTAGCCCTCAGCTCCCCAGTCCTGCCTTTCAGATTGACGTTCTTGGGTTTCCCTCTTCAGCAGCATTAGTCTCATGACCTCTCTGAAACAGTGGAAAGCATCCTGCTTTACATTAGAGCAGTCAGAAGTTCAAATCCTGGTAAAACTGTCACGCAGTTCACGAATATTTCCTTCCTGTACCATGCGGGAACACTAAACTCAGAAAGAAAATTAAAAGAGAATAAATTCATAGTAAGCGAAGTCATGCTGCAATATCTAATAAGAACACAGGCTTTATTCCAATAAAAGCTCTTTGTGTTAACTCTTTTGTTAAGAGGGAGACCATGCCAATTTCTCTGTACACATGGCAGATCAGAAGGGGCTTTCATAATGCAAAGCCTTAGAGTATCTTCTGAATAGTACCTGGCACTACTCTGAATTTGCACTGCCTACTGTTCCTCTTCATCTCAATCAAAGAGAATAGCTCTGAACAAAGATTAATGAAAATCATTATTAAGATGATTATTGGCAGAGATTATTTTTGCTGTTAGTGTCTGAGGCATTCATAATGTTGTGTGTAGAGGAGAGAGGCATTTTCATTAAAGCTCATGCACACACACCTTTTTTTTTTTTAAGATTAAAGACCAACCTTAAATTAAAGGGACAAATTCTGGCATCCTGGGTACAACTATTATTCCAATACCTGTGCTCAAAGGAAAAAGATTAAATGAACTGATATTATTTCCTAATTCCAGGCAGAAATTAGTCACAGATCACTAGATTTTCTCTGCAGTGGTTTTATTTTTTAATTATATTTATTGAAATTGAAAGTATTCACATCCTACTTTATAGCGAAGGGCCTGCTTCTTAGAGCAAATTCTCCTCCAGTCTCAAATCTGCCATGTTCCACACCAGAGATGATATAATTTACACACAGAAAAAGCCTTGTCATTTATGGCCCATATAATTTCACACTTGCCAGTCATGGGGTTCAAAAAATATTTGAAATAACTTATTTTTTGTTGCGGTCAGCAATTTTTATTCCCAAATAATACAAGAACATAACCAGCATTCGTCTGTAACTTAATGTCCACAGCCATTGCTGATGTAATTATGGATGAGACACAACTTGCTTGACTTTAGGTTTTGCCTTGTACATCTGTGCTAGTCACTCTAGGTTCCATTTCACAAAGATTGAGAATGCGAATCATCTAATGTACTTCAGATATCTATTTTAGGAAGAATCCTTCCCAGAATTTCCTCTTTCATTCCTCTGAGCACCTGCAGACCCCTAAAATTTAGTAAGATTAATTGTACCCTGTGTTTGCTAGTCCGGCCTCTGAGACACATGGTCAGGGCCTCTCTGGCTTTCTGAATGACCACTACACAAGAAATGAAAGACTGCAAGATTTTGGTGGAGAAGTTGCATTCCCAAATCCTATCAAGACATGACATATACCATTTCAAATAATGATAATTATATGAGCTAATCTAAGAGTCCTTTCTGCCTTCTCTCAAGCCCTCAACCCTCTCCCTGATGGAAGGCAGATGACTAACTCTTCTAAGTTGTCCAAATATTTTTTTAAAAGCCCTGACCTGTAGCAAAACCCACTCCAATTAGTGCAAGGTAGGTACTACCTTCTCACAGGTTTATTACTAAACACAAAACCTGACTGGCCTCACATGAATGGAGCCGGAAAATAAAGATCAGGGTTACAACAGCCTGCAGGCTACCATAATAATAAAACATGGCTGAAACAGAAATGGAAACCTAATCCTGTTCCAGCAGAAAGCAGGTGTATAGTGCAAGAAAATACTACGAACACAAGCTCATATCCTTAATGCTGCTACCGGGCTTCTAATTATGTGTTGATTTAGAGCCATTGCAAGGTATCTCAGCAGTTTAATTTCTTCCTTCCTCAAGGATGAGGGGGTAGACAGGGAAAAGCTGCTGCTGAGGGGTGAGATTTCCAGGAGAATATTACTACTGCAGGGGGTGTTCATGTACCCATGTGCCTTGCAGCCGTCCAACACACACTGACCTCTCCCTCAGCATTTCACACGTCTTGAGAGCAAAGTTTCCACTGACTGCCATATGCTTCCCTGTGAAGTGCCTGTGGATGGGCTCCAGAATATGTGTCCATTGCCTGTTTACCTCCTGGCTATGGCATAGCAATGGATCAGCTGTGACAACTAATGAGAACATTTGGGAAATCATGGGTATTCAGTGGGATTCAATGCAAATTAAATATATCATTGGATATATGTAGGATTCTTTATGTGCTAACAAAACCTCTCCAGTTCTGATCTCTCAGTGGTAGTCTTACATAATTTTGCAATGTTGCTGTAAATTCCTTAAAGACAGATGGATGATTGATATATTGTAAATTGCAATACCTATAAAAGATGGGGTGACTGCACAAGATTTGAGTTTATCTCTCCACTGAAGCGATGAATTATCCAAGGGAATATGACAAGCAATTCATCAAAATATAAACCACACAGTAAAGCAAGAGTATATATTCCTTTAAAACCCAAGCAAAAACCCATCAGAATTCAACAACAGGCTTTCTATTGACTTCAGGAGGCTTTCGATGCAGACTGAAAGAAAATTCATGACTAAACTGGCAGGTGGAGTGTAAAGTAGTATAAACTTTTAGGTTGGAATTATACATTTTTATCGTAATGAATTAATTATTTTCTTCCATAAAATTTGTATGTAGTGTTATGTTATGTTTCGGGTCAGTGCCTTAATCTTTTTTAGTCCGAAAGGGAAGATTTTTTTTTTTAAATAGTGAAATACTACCCGCAGTAAATACTGGCCACATAAATTTTGGAATAAGAGAGCCCTATTCCTCCCTGGAGCAGCACATTCACCTCATCATCCATGGATTTCCTTTTTGTATAATCTCTTGTGCAAAAATTCAGTTCTTTCTCTGAAGTGAGCATACAGGGCTTTATAGTGGAAGAAGGACCTAAACATCGCAGAATTGTGATATTTCCCATCAGAGAGAGAAAAAAAAAAAATCTGTGTTTCTCTATGAGCCCTGTTATCTGCACAATTCCATGTATGTTTTTTATGTCCCTCTGTTGGGGTTTAACCCCAGCTGGCGTCTAAGTACCATGCTGCAGCTTGCTCACTCCCTTCCCAGTGGGATGGTGAGGAGTATTGGAAAAAGGTAAAACCCATGGGTTGAAATATCAACAGTTTAATAATTGAAACAAAGCAAATTTAATAATGAAGATTATGATGATGATTGATGATGATGATAGTAATAATAAGGAAAAGGAAAAGGAAAAGGAAAAGGAAAAGGAAAAGGAAAAGGAAAAGGAAAAAAAGGAAAAGGAAAGTAACAAAAAGAAAACAGAGAAATAAAACCCAAAGAGAAACAAGTGGTGCACAATAGCATTGCTCAGCCACTGTCTGATACCCAGTCCATCACCCAGGCACGATTAGCCCCTCCTGGCCAACTCCCCCCAGTTTATATACTGGGCATGATGTTTTCTGCTATTGAATATCACTTTGGCCAGTTCAGGTCAGCTGTCCTGGCTGTGTTCCCTCCTGGTTTCTTGTGCACCTGTTGGCTGGCAAAACATAAGAAACTGAAAGGTCCTTATGAATAAACACTACCCAGAAACAACTGAAACATCAATATGTTAACAACATTATTCTCATACTAAGCCCAAAACCCACAGAGCTGTACCATCTACTAGGATGAAAATTAACTCTATCCCAGGCAAAATCAGGACACACTAATGCGTCCATACACAACTGCAAACACCTTGATGGCCTCCCCTGCTTCATCAGCAAGACATGATATCATTTGGAGATACAGAAGTGGAAAAGAAATTTTTTCCAACATCAGAAGCCAAGGTGAGGGAAAAAATCTCCAGCCTATTTCAAAGAAGAAAAATCAGAAGCGCCATCTGGTTGTCAGACATGTTAAGTCTTTCAAGAAAATTAACTGCTGCATTTTTTATTAGCAAAAGCAGACTCTTGCACTTGGGAGCTTAAACATAACTTGATTTTAAATCCTGACTGATGCTGTGTGTTTTGCACTGCGTGTTTATTTGGAACTTGCCCAGCTGCAGACCACATCAGCTGGTAAAACAAAAGATAATAATTCTCACTTCAGTATGCAAGGCAGAGCTTTGTGAAGCGCTTTTTACCAAAAGCCTGGCGAACTGAAATCCTTCTATCATGCACGGAAAAAACACAGCAGAGACAGCTGTAGCATCAGCTCACCTGCTGTGCCTCGGCCCAAGAGATCCCAGCACTGTTTGCTTGGCCAATCTTCCCTCCCTCTGCTGATTCCACCTCCTGTATTAATGGCTGTCAGTAATAGCATGCTCTGAGATAGGGCTGCTGTCCAGCACAGAGGATATTGCCTGAATCATTTCATATACCCTCCTAAAAACGACCCACAAGAGCAGTGAGCAAAACTGATGACAATTTAAAATTAACACCTGTATGAGAGAGCACAGCCTTTCCCCAGGGTTCAGAGCCACCCAGTCTTCAAAGCTTTTCAGGAAGAACTTTTTTATTTAAGCTTTGCTAGACTGCATGCACAATCTCAGACAAGCAATAGCAAACATCAGAAGAGAAACTGTTCTGAGATACGGCATGAAATTAATTGAAAGCATTGTGAATGTGTGCACAGAAGTATAAAGAAACTGTCTGAGTACTTGAAGGAAGAGTTTACTGTACAAACATTTCTCTTGTTATTCAGTCTAAAGAAACTCAACAAAATGTATTCAGAAATGGGCTTTGTCAAGTAAGAATTACAAAGAGAGTGATAAATTGTAAGATAACAAATTTATCCATCAAGCTGAGCAGATCTCATGCTGCTGCTGCTGCTGAAAGGCTCTGTACCAAAGAACAGCAGCAGCATGAGAGATAAAGCATTATATAGAGTACATCAACACGGTAGTATGGCTAAGCTTACCTCAGTGTAGAAGATAACCAGATCCCAGTTTTGGGGCAAGATCATTTAGCAACAGGACAACAACCTATGTTTCACTGTGCTCCTAAATCCTAAATACCATTGTCAAGTGGATTTAAGTTCACATGAACTATTTAAACTTAATTATAAGAGGTTTCTCTTGTAGAGAAAAATGGGATTTTATACACTAAGAATTTATAGAAATTATTTCTAAGCTTTTGATATTTAAATAAATGCCATGGATATTGGTGGAGATACAAATTCTCCTTCAGTGATACACAGAACTTTCTTCATAGGCTGCTTCTTGCACCTGTGGAGACAAGAGTCCCATCTTCTGAATGCAGCTGAGATGTTAGCCTGGATAAAGGATCTTTTCACCTGGTTCAAGATGGCAAAAGAGTGATTCTTACCTGGTCCCCCTGAAACTAACTCCCCAGTACAAGATTTCCTTGAAGGCAGAATCCAGGTTGGCCATTGAAAACAGCAGAGGCAGGGCTTTCCAGGCCGGGAAGCCAATGTATTACATTTAAAATACAGCAGCACTGCACTGGCTCTTCCACCCTCACCTCCCCAAAGGCAAGGCTGACATTCCAGGGCTCCCTGGCCACAGCAAGATGGTAAAGGAGCAGAAGCTCAGTGGCCTGTGGCACTGGGGTTGCCCAGAACAAGGTTCCTCACTGAACATCCACAGTGATATAAATTTAGTGTTTTATGAATTTAAATTGAATATTTTATTAATAAAATTTTAATATCCATTTCTTTCAGTGCACCATGTCACTTGGTGGACATCTTCAATAATGTTCCAGTGTTGTGGCTTAATATGGCCTACCTTACCAGACCTCCTTCCCTCTGCTGAGGTCAACTCCCCGCTCAAAAGTCTGAGAAGATCTCTAATGAAAAGAGTAGCTATGGTCAGGATTGGAAGAAACACATGACTAAAATGAGCTGCTTTAACTCTTTTTTATCTTTGTTGAAAAGCTTAAAAAGACAGTTGTGGTCACAGAGTTGTCAGAGACGTGGCTTTTTTCTCTAGCAGATCATGTATTTGTATGCTGAAATAGACACATTTCAATGTCTTCTTTAATTTTTTGTTTGCACATTGTTATTTTGAATAGTCAGGTGCACATATATACATGATTTAACTTTATTCTCAATTCTTGATTTGAATAAAAATTTGGAGAATAAAATGAGGGAACAAAGGAAAAGTGAAGAAATTTATGAGCATCATAAAAAGCTTATAGAGAAATACATTGTGGGGCAGGGTTGAGTGAATGTTTTTCTCTCTTAGAATACCTTTCTGAAAACTGTAAGGAGTATTTGAGCAAGCTCTGAAGTCTGACAGTTTTTTGCAAATTAAAGCAGCTGAGGGAAATATTTTATATAAGCAGAGGGTATCTTCACTGCTTTCATTCTTTGCTAGCATTAATGGATGTTAAATATTATATAGCAACAGGTTCGTAACAGCAGAAACCAAATCAAACCAAATCAAAATACCAAGAAATGATGTTGATATGTGTACCTTTAAGTATGTAGTATTATCTACAGTCTGCACACAACAAATACCAAAATTAGCTTAGACATAGTGGCTTAATCATGCCCATAGAAAGACACCACTCCTTGGTTTTGATGTAGGGTAATGCATTTCCATGTATCAACAAGTTACTATCAAGTTACAGCATTCTATCTTATCATCTGCTGCCTGATCAGTCAAGATCAGGATCCAGCCATGTCAGGTACCAGGCAAGACAGTGCATAGTCACCATCCTAAATGAACTCAACAGTCAAGTGATGAATAGAGAAAAAGGCAGTTACCTCATCAAGGAGAGTAATGTGAAGCCCAGCAAGTAATGTATCAGTTGCAGGAAGGGTTTTGTTTGTTTTCAGGTTAAGTACAAGAGACACAAATAACCCACTGAATTGAAGGGCTAGGGAGTGCAGTGATAAAACAGCTCAGAATCAGCCATGGAGGAGGAGGGTAGTAGAAACCTGGACCATACCAAACTGAAAAGAGAGTGAACAGAAAAAATTAAAGGAAATATCCTCCTGATGCTGCCCTTGGCTTTTACAGATGCCCCTTCTGGCTGTAAGTACAAGTAATGGCTATAACAACTACGATGGCATAATAATTTTTATTTAACTTTTCCTGTTTCCCTTACAAAGACTAAGTAGGTATGATAGGTTGGAATTTCTCTAGGTGTAGTACTTCCTTATATAAGGTTTCTCTTAACAATGCCAAAAAAAGTCCTTATCTCAGTGTTTGGGAGCAGTGCAGAGGCAGGCACTCCAGGAAAGGCAGTATTACCTTCTTCTGTTCTGCCAGTATCAAGCTCTGTATGGGAGGCTGCTGTAGCTCACATTAGGGCATAATTTATTTACCTGTGACCCCAAGAGGCAAGGTGAAAACTCAGCCCATTTCTCATGCTGTCCCTTCCAAGATCCTTCAATGATAGAAAGACTGTGCTTGCAATGCGGACTTGTCTCAGAGGTTTAAGATATTATACCTCTTGTTCTGCTGGATACCAACAGTAATCTGGTAAAGACTTGATATCGGAAGACACTTTTCCTAAATAGACATCTACAACATCAGTCCTCAGAAAAGCTTTTGCAACTTACAGGAGGAGCATTCACAAATTTGATGTGAAGATAGTGGTGCTGTGCGGGGATCAAGGCATCGTGAGGATGAAGGAGTCTGTTCTGTTTGATGAGTTTATTCTCAGAAGACTGGGACACTTTCAGTTTCTTCCAACTGTCAAAATTACTCTGAAAAGTAGACCATCAATTGAAAGGAAATAAAAAATTATTTTATTAAGGTGAAAAACTTAAGAAATTAATAATTGTGTTTGAAAGTGGATACATGGATATGAAACATGATGTGTAGCTTGCTAATTCTAGTTACACTTCATGAGGTTTTCATTTAGCTATAAAACTGTCCCAACACTTCATACTTCTGCAAGATAGGTTGTTATCTCTACTCAAGCTGCTGGCGGCTGTTTGAGGAATGATGTCCTTTAGGAATCCTTCGATACTTGAAACACAGGACACTCATGGAAACTACTAGGAGGTGACTGAAAAATAAATAAAAGGATGTTCCTTACATGCTTCTAGAATTTGTTGTTTCAGAAGATGGGGGAGCCAGGTAGCATCAGCAGGTTCAAAAGAAGTTTAGGGAAATTCACAGCCAAGACACCCATGAACAAAAGCAGGAAATAGGAACGCATGTTATCCAGTGATTGCAGTTGTTGCAGGGAATGTGAGGGAAAAGGACTGCAGATGGTGGCCAGGCTCACGTGCTGTCACTCAATGTCATCTCCTATTGGCACTTCTGTGGACAGAGTACCAGGCTAGACAGACCCACTGGCTGGGTCTTTACCCTGTCATTTCAAGCATCTGGACATTTTCTAATGATGAAAGCAAGGTCTGTATGTATACTTGATGTTTAACTTGACTGTAAGGAGTTCATTCACTCCCTGAAGATGAAGTCATCCGTGAAAACAGGAATGCTGGCTTTAAACTTTAGTTGTATAACTTTGTAGCAAGCATATTGGGAACCATATTTTATGCAAACATAGTAAGAGTAACGAGAAAGCGTCTTCTTCTCCTCACTCTTGAAAAAGACTGCCCCAAATTCCAGGTGAGCCTACCAAGTAAGTGGGAAGACATCTCATTTCTTCTTACTGCACTGCTATACTTAATAAAATAGGACAGAATTTAGCCCTCAGTCATCTTTAAGCTGACAAGTGCGAATTCAGATGAATTCTGGAGGAAGAGAAGTACTTCAGCTGATAAACAGAGAGAAACTTTCAGACAGTATGCTTCAGGAGAAACAATTTCAACTCAATGCAAAAATCTACTGCTGGGAGTTTCATTTTAATCAGTCATTTTCTTCTTGTTTTTATTTGCACAGCAGTTCTGAACAAATTGAATAGTATTTTTTTCTCCTTTAGTGCAGGCTGGTTTTCTACCACTTGCACTGTAAAGGAGAATTCAATTTTGCAGTGGTAAGTTCAAGAATACACAGATAAGAAACTTGTAGGAAGTGGGTGGGGGACAGAAAGAATACCAGGCAGGAATGGAGAATACTAAGAAAATACAGAAAAAGGAGAATTTTTCAGCTGCACTTTACATGCTGAACCTAGACATTTTTCTCCAATCTGCAATCTTCAGCCGGAGAGAAAGTAGTGAGCTTTGCTAATGCTAATTTCATCTCTTCGTTGTTTTAGAAAGATGCATTTACATTTTCTGTGTGGATAAGCAGGACTAGACAGCTTGTGGAGAGAGATAACATAAGCGCTGAGCTCTGTTGAACCTTGGCAGCTTTCTAATCTTTCAGGTTTTAATCTCAATTCATTGTCCAAACTCTATCTCTCTAATGGCCAGAGTAAATCCAGATTTAGATAAAAAAATATATGGGTTCAACTGAAACTCTGGTGGAGACTTGATGCTGTGTTCTGAGGTGGAAACAGCATGAGGCAAGGCAGACAGGTAAAGTTTTAAACTCTGCAGCCTTGACTGCTGCAAATGTGCAACATGCAGTAGTGGTGACTCAGGATGAATGGCTTATGGCACAGAATAAGCACATAATAAGCACATAATTACCAGAGCATAAGACGAGAGAGCAGCTGCCCTGGGTCAGCTATCTTAGCATCCTGCCATCAGAGATGGCCAGCAGCAGCTTCCTTGGGAGGAGGATACAGACATAGAGACTGTACAGCAGTGATATGCCAGAACAGTCCTCTGCTCCTCAAAAGTTTGCAGCTTAGGGACAGTCTGAGCCAGAACTGTTGTCTGAGTTCATTAGTCCTCAGAGTATTGTAATTCTATTACTTCATCCAGTCATCCTCTCTATGCACAGTTTCAACACACACAGACCCTTGTGGCAGGGAATTTCAGAGAGGAATGAAATATTTTCTTGCTCTGTTTGCTATGAAGCTGCTACCAGCTCCCTTAACTGAAAGTTTCTAGGTTCTGCGTGGGTAGAGACAGTGGAAAATTATTTCCTACAAGCCCATTGAGCATCCCACAAGAACTTATACAGCCTTTATACCACTTTCTCTCTGTTTCCACTGTTTTTTCTGAAGAACTGCATCCTGTTTGGTCTACTCTCATGTGCAATCTGCATCCCACCATTGATTACCTGTGCCACTGTTTATTTACCCTTTTCTAGGAGCATTATGCCCTTGAAAGTGAGATGAGAACTGCACACAGAATTTAAGATGCAGGCACATGAGCACTTTGCATGGTGATATAATGGTATTTTCTGTTTTACTCTCTTTCATAACAATGTTTAACATTCAGTTTGCATTTTTTTTACCAGAGCTGGGCACTGAGTTCAATAACACTATATATTATAACCCCAAGATTTCATTTCTGTGTAACAGCAGTTAGCTCAGAGCCCATAATTTTATACATGAAGTTTGGATTCTTTTTCCCCATGTATGCCATTTTACATTTATCTGTTCCGAATTTCATCTGCCACTTAATCACCAAGTCTTTTAGTCTCTAACAATCTTTCTGCAATTCTCCACATTGGTTCTCATTTTTAACTCAGCAATTTGACTTAGACTTCCTGCTGCCATGGCACAACCACACTCATTGTTACATCCTTGGAAGAAAACACCCACTCTGATCAGGTTGAGGTGAATAATTTAGGTGAATTGTGTTGCCACTTTCATTCTAGATTTTAAACATTCATGTGCTTGCCTATACCTGAAAACTTTTGAACCATGGGAAAGTTATGCAAACAGTGTTGCTCCCCAGGGAAGAGTGAAAGAGGGAGTGAGACAGAGTAAATTCTGTTATGAGGAATATCAATATTATTATGTAGAGAGCTTTAGAAGATAACCCCAACAATAGATTTCACTATAGCCTCCCAAAATAGCTATTTTCTTGCCATTAAACTTGATATCATTGTATAGGCTCTGCATATTTATAGCCTAAACTAGTTCATTATTACCATTTCTGTTCTGACAGAGCTAAGGACATGGTAAGATGCAAGGTCCAGCCCTGAAGGATTACAGACCAATGCACTGATTTAAGAAATCATTTAAGGACATGCGTAGGTTTAGTTACCTAATTAAGTTCTTCCCTAAATATGTCTGTTTTACAGAGTTGTGGATGAACCTGGAGGATCTGGACTGGGAACTAAATCACAGCCCCTAGTTAGCATTCCCCAGTTATGCTTTTCCAGCTCTCAAAATTCTCTCTAGTATAAAAAAAAAAAAAAAAAAAAAAAAAAAAAAAAAAAAAAAAAAAAAAAAACACACAGAAAAAATATGACTGTTTTAAGGTGGAATCTTAAATCCGTAAGTTGCATTTTAGCAGATGGGAACTGGAAAATGTTTTAATAGCCTCTTGCCATCACAGTCTCCAGTCCTGCCACACTTGCTGAGTGTTTAGTGACGTTAGAGTAGCTCCAAACTGTACCTTGAGATGCTCCTTAATTAAGCCACAAGAAAGCAAAACAAACAAGCAAACAAAAAGAGGCTTGACAATAAGCCATTCATGGTTTGAGAAATGCAGTTAAATTGCATGTACTGCTTTATTGCTTTGAGTGAGAACATTTGGCTTCAAAAGTTGGAAATGTATTATTCTGTAAATCTTCTCATTAATTACATTTCATTTTGAATTCAAAGCCAGGCCAGCATCAATTTATTTCACTCAATTGCATCAGCCCTGTAATGTTATTCTTCAGTTTTACTTTCAATCTGGCTCTGACTGATAACATTTTGAGATCAATAAAAAGACAGAGGTTGTTACCAAAAATAATGGTATGTTATAAAGCTGCTGTAGTCCAACAATTAAGGACATTTTATTACGTAATAAAGCCATTGCTATTTTTTTTCACTGAAGCCACAGAACATTAATTCAGACACTAATTTGCGCATGGTGTATTATTGATGGGGCAAAAATGTATTGGTTTCTATCAAGTTCAAAAATCATGTATCTTTTAATATATTAAAATCAGAGTCTTCAGGAGGCTGCAATGTGATCTTTCTTAATTGGGACAAAATGTATGCATAGCTATTGATTAGATTCACCTGTCAGACTGGTCCTTCCTGAGGTGGGTGGTATGGGAAAAAGGTAGAAACAACCTTCTGCCCTATAGAATTTACCAGTACTGCATTAAACAGCATGACTAAAAGTTTATTTTCACTGCAACTACCTAGTTTGAGAAATATATTCAGGGAGAGATTATCACTGGGAGGAGTTTGTTACTGCTTTTAGGTGCACATTTATCTTGCTTTGCATTAAAGACTGACAAGTGAACAAATGCACCTGGCATTGGGAGCAGAAAAATCTTTGTGTCCTATAAGAGATCCCTGTACAATTTTAGTCTTGCCCAAAGAAAATGCTTCTTGAGCAGGGGAACAATATATGTAAGATATACAATTGTTCCATGCCTAAGAAGTGGAGCACTTCTGGATCCTCCAATGACATAAGACAGATAATAGCCATGCAGATTTCTTTTGAGGTTGATTTACATCCAGTAGGAAGCCAGGAAGCAGACAAGCATACTGAGAGAGCAGTATATCCTTCTTGGAGCCTTGTGAGGGGTGAAAGCTATTAATAAGGGCAGCTTCAAGGATGGACTGTAAAATTTAGGAATTCAAATTTACTCTTGGGCCTTTAACACATCTGAGTATGTGATCATAGTTGCCACCAATGATAGTTACTCAGTTGCTTTCGTTGGATATGAGCTTGTAGCATTAAAATCCAGCTTTTTAACAGGAACTCTTAAAAGCAAACAAGAATTCTGGGAAAAATAGTTATGCTTCAGACCTTTATTAATCACAAAAATTTGCTCCAGATATTTATTCATCACAAAAGTTTTGGAGAATTCTTTTCCTAGTGATTGGATAAGTAAAAATCATACTGCAGAATGTCTGCTTCTGAAATAAATCCTCAAAGGTAATTTTTAGAGACAGCCTTCTGAGTGAGATGGAGGACTAGCCTGATTCACTGGGACTCTTGCTCTGTTTCAAAAGCTAAAATGATCCTCAGCTCATCAGAGAGTTATTTGCACTTGTCAAAGATCCATGCTTTGTTAAAGACAAAGAATTCATAGTCTGGAAGACTTTATTCCATTCTAAATTATTCTATAGACCTTCACCATGATCTTTGTCAGGTCACAAATTAGACCTCATTTCCTCATCCCTTGTCCTTTTTGAATAGTGATAATACTTACTGTACTTACTTACTCACGGGGATTCAGTACATCTTCATAACCCAGAATCTGCAAAGCACCAATAGTACATAAATGAGAACACACAGAGAAAAACAGGCTGTCATTAGGCACTTTTCAAATTAAACCAGATGGGGCAAATGAAAAAACGAAGGGCCAAAACAACACTCTCCTGGCTCACAAGGACATGGCCAAAGTGATCAATGTCATTGTAATTTCCAGCAGCCAGCCCAGTGTATAAATATATGAGTCAAGACGTGGATTTATGAAATCCCCAGAAAGTGTGAGCCCTATCTAAATCCCAGCTTCAGAAAGAAAGAAAATGTACTCTGTCTACTCCTGTAACAAAACATTCCAGTTCTTTTTTAAACTGTTGTTAAAGTAGTCAATGTCAGAATTGAAAAGCAAATAAATAAAAAGGATATTATCTCTGAAAACAAATAGATCGTGGTGCTATGCAGGGATAATACTGCTGAGCTGACCATCACTTTTACTACTGGATGGCAAGCTCTTTGTTAATAACTGCCTGCAGTTGTGGGATCCCCTGAGAGAGGGCCATAGGTATCACAAAATCTCAGGCACTCAAATGAGCGACTGAGGATGTACAGTTCAAAATTATCAGTCATGCATTTCTTCATGGTGTGGTGGTTTGGTTGTTCTTTTTTTTTTCTCATTCCCCCACTTCACCAAAGCCAGCATTGAAATCACTCAAGCTCTTAAAAAGTCTATAGGTTAAAAGGGAGAGAGAGGCACTATCTATGCCATCATGGACAGGGTACCAATCTTCTCCATTAAATGGAAGAAAGTTGAAAAAGCAGTAATCAAGGTATCTGAAGGACAGGAGTAAAATCAGGTTGCTTAGAACCGAAATTTAATCCAAAAATGTCTGAGAAGAGACTTCTGCAAGGAGGGATTGACCTTGCAGCTTACTCTTGTGCAGTGCATGCACAGGGCAAAACCACACAGGCTTGGAGAACTGCTTCAGGGAAGCCATTCACACAGAAAGAGAGCAAAGAGAGAGTTGGGAGCCATTAAAATAAGTTATGCCCACAGCCCATGTTTGAAAAGGAGACCACAACATCAGCAGGTCAGAAAAGTCTGTGACTGGTGCCACTGAGGGGCAGAGACCTGTGTTTGAAGGGGTCTTGCCAGCCAGCTGCTCAGCCACTGGCTCTGAAACTGGATCTGCACAGTGACTGTGGCAATTCACACCAAGTGTTCACATGTGGATGGACTGCACAGGGATTCTCCTGGGCCGGTGCAGTGAGACCAAGTCCTCCACCATGACCACAGTGAGATCATCCTCTGCTTTTAAGGTGGAATGACAGGGGTCCTTGTTCTCTTCAGAGAGAGCCAGAATTCCTCATTACATGCACAGTCGTATACTGCAGTCACACAGACCAATAATCAAAGAGGTAAGTGTCTCATCTTGAAGCATCAAATCAAGGGGAAAAGGGATAAAACCAGGGCTGCTAGAGATAAGCCTGGGGGTAGCACAGCAGCATTAGAGCGATGGTGTGCTAGCAAGATCCCTCATTCTGCCATCTCACTCTCTAGAAGGTGTATGCAAGGAAAGAGTGGCAGTAGAGTTGTGGTACCACCCCTGGAGGTATTTAAAAGTTGTGTAGATGTGACAGTTAGGGACACGGTTTAGTGGTGAGCTTGGCAGTGCTGGGTTAACGGTTGGACTTCACAAGCTTACATGTTTTTTCCAACCTAAACGATTCTATGCTTCCACACTGCAAAAAGCATTTCCATCTTGAAACTTAGAAGGACTGACCTTTTTTGGAGTCACAACTCTCAGCTATTTGAAACAAAAAAGATTGAGTATCTGATTTCTATGCAACTGTGATAACCATGGTACATTATGGGAAAGGCTGTGTTTCGGTGTCTGTTGGCAAGACTGATTGTCATCGTTGCCTATTAGGTCCTCCTTCCAGAAATAGTCCAGGTCTGGGCACCCCAAAGTTTCACTACTCCATGCAATGAGGCATCTGCCTGGCAGAGTTGAAATAGCAGAAAATGCTAGGAAAGGAGGAAGAGCACAGCAGAAGGATCCAGAGCTCTACATGAATAATGTATTGAAGGCAGACCTATATCCTATGTCAAGTCTGGTGGCTTCTGACTACTAGACGTGAAATTGCCATTGGGAGAGTCTGACTACTGCTGTGGATTGTATTTCTTAATGCAAGTCTGTGCCGTCTATAATCCTCAAAATTTTATTTTATTTATTTTTTTTTTTTCTTTATTTCTCTGTCTTATATTTATCTCTACCTAATCTTACAATTTTTCCTAAAAAATAGCTTATTATTTCTAAATGTCATTTTAGCGATGACTGCCTTTCATTCCTAGAGTTTTAGATATAGGGGAACATTAATTTATGCATCTGACCATTAGACAGCTCTAGTCCATACTGGGACTCAGTTTGACCAAACCAACAACAAACTGAGGGCTGCAACCTTCATCTGCCTCAGGCATAACCCAAGAATGATTGATTTACAGTGGGCCCTTTGCGAATGTGAAATTAAACAGCACGACCTCTTTTGAGGTAAGCTTGCTCTTTGAAGGATGATCATGTATTCATTTGATCATCCCTTTAATCCTTGTCTGCAATTTTTCATGAGGCTTTTGTCACAGCGTAAGAAACACGGCAGACCCAGCAATGACAGTGGTTCCCACACGTTCAAGAGGGGACATGAGAAAGTATACCTGTCTACTTCACCTGCCATGATTGGCAACAGGTTGAGAGTTAGTTTTGAAAATAATTATTAGTTCCCTCATGCATTGTTGAAGACAACATCTGGAATTCAATTCTCTGGCTAATAAGGAGACACAGGGGATCTTTCACACTGTGATGCTTTCTTTGAGGAAATGTGAAAAGGATTTTAGATAATACATTCAACTGAGAGTTCACAATCATTTGATCTTTTATAAATAGCAAAATATGATAAATTATTCCACTGCCTGCCTCCTAACACTTTGGTGAAAATATGGTTTGCCAGGGTGTCCTTTTTGTCTGCAATTGCAGAACATAGAACCTGAAAAAACAGCAGAAGCAAATTTAAAAAACATGTAACTTATGGAAATGGATAAGGAGATTTTCTGTTGATAAGGCTTTAACTTCTAAATTTCTCACAGACTCCTTGTCAATAACCCTTTAAAAATTAATTTTTAAAAAATGTCAGTGTTACCTTCTGCCTGATGCCAACAACCTAATAGGGCATATCAATAAGAAGTATGATATTCAAAAACTTAGCGAAAAACTGCAATTTCAAAAGGACATGTAATATTTCCTGCCCTTCTCATGTGCTTTCTGATTATACCAGCATACAGTACAGGGCAATTTTGGTTTCAGCAGCAATCTTTTACAGCTATATGCTCATTTAGGGTAAATTTGAGTAGCATTCATGAAAGTGTAAAAATGGGATAAAATTCTGCAGATCACAGTGAAGTTGTCATATTTATTCCTTATACATATAAAAAATTATTGTTTAAAGATTAACTAATGATACAAACAGATCATGCTGGATTGTAGAATAGAATAGAATATTTCAGTTGGAAAGGACCTACAGTGGTCATCCAGTCCAAGTGTGATGGGAAATCAAGACAGCTCATGTGGCAAGCACAATGTCATTGACATAATCTTCAACTTGGATGAAGGTTACAGCTCAGCTATTTACACTGTTTCACTTAAGACTTCTAAGTAACTAGGATGGAAAAAAACTCAGACTAAAAAATTACCGTAGAGAATAAAGCAACCACAGTAAATAGTGAAAACAGTTAGAAAGTTAACTTGACATAATTGTGGATCCTGGTGATTCCTAAATTAGAAAAGAAAGTGATGTGATGGAAAAAAAATCTATTATATTATATTGCTTCTCTGAACACCCTGAAATCTAGAAGGAGCCCTTTATTTTCCTCTCTAATGGCTGGGATATGTTTATGAACACAGTTTCTTTATTTCTTTCCTTTTACTTATGATAGAATCATAAAAACATGGAATACCTTGGGCTGGAAGAGAATCTTTAAGGGTCATCTACTCCAACCCCCCTGCAATGAGCAGAAATGTCTTCTACTAGATCAGGTTACTTAGAGACCCACTTGTTCATGTTTGAAACCAGGATGACAGATGGCAAAAACTTTTTGCAAAACCGAGTGAGTTATTCACTGATTAGGTGCCCAACAGCATGGTGAAGACAAAAAGTGAAAAACTTTGCTGGATAAGGGTATTTAAATCTGTGTTCCATACAGTTCATCTTGTAAACTCACTGCTGAAGAATCCCAGAGTGCTAGTAACCAATCTGTATTGCAGAGTTAGTCAGCAATTCAGAGGGATTTGTTTTGCAGTCTGTTCAATTACAAATGCTACCAGGGAGTAGGAAGCTGAAGGAAATCGCATCTACCTTCATGAAGTAATTTTCTGAACAATAAACATTTCAGCATAATCCACTTAATTCATAATTAAACTTCCCATACACCAGTCCTTCTATTTTCAATGCTGTTTTTGTAGGCAACAAAATGATTCATTTTTTAATAAACTACCTACTTGAAAATTTGGTTATTTGCAGGATACCTAAAAGCAGCAGCAACTTATTATGTGCATCTTCATGAATTGGTGGGGGAACACCCTGAACTCCTTTACTGTCTATATTTAGAACAGCTAATATGCATGAAAATCTGACCTTCAGAAGTACGTTAGCTCCTTTTAGCTGAGGGTTTTCAAGTAATAAGAAATGTTGTAACGTAAGAAGCTTGAATTATCTATGTAGATGCTCTCCAGTGAGCAGAAGTTTTGAACTCTCCCTATATTTCAGCCTATGCTCTGGTTAATGTAATTAAGAATCTTGGAGAAATTATTCCACTCTAGCTTTTATATTATTATTATTATTCATGGCCAGCTGAATTGTTTTCCAGGATTCACTGATAGCAATGACAGATTTGGCACCCAAGACAGATGAAGATACCTATAGGTAGATACAAATGTAGATGCTTTTATCTAGAGTTTAATCTATCCTTACAATTTAACATGATTTCAAGTAGACTGTGAATTAAAAATAGAATAGTTCTTCCTGATTAACTCCATGTGGCAATTCTTTTATTTTGTGATAAGGGCTTTAATATAAGATTAGTTTGATTCCTGTATAAAGGAAAAAAGCCTCTTCAAAAGGTTCATCATACATTTATTGAACTGTCGAGCCAGCAGAAACATTCAGGAACATTTATCCTAGCTCTTTTGTCTGGAAGTTGAAGACAAAGCGTAAGACAGGAAGTGCTACAAAGAGAATGGAAAATGCAGATGATTTCAAACTGCTCTAGAGTGAAATTTTGCCACTGAGGACTCCATAATAGGCTGGCACACAACCTGGATATAATTTCTTATTTCAGACAGAAAAAATACTTACGCTTGTACTCATGCCAGGTTCCCTGCATTAGAACTGGACAGGCCACCCTATCTTTGGGGTGCAATTCATCTGAAATATGGAAAAGAATTTCTGCTTGAAAGTGTCTATTCCTCTTCACTGAGTTTGGGGGGGATTTGATCCAAGCTGGTAATTCATATGTAGCTAATTGCATCTTATCAGAGGTGTCCCTGCCTCAGTACTGAATGCCAAGGAAACATGGAGGGTCGGTGAGAAAGCAGGGAAAAGACATGAGAGACTGACTGATTCAGTAACTTTCAATTGAGTTAAAAAACAGACACACATATTCCAGCTGTAACAAAAAACAAGTACCCTCCCCACAAAAAACATCCACAACCACTCTCTCTCCCCACCTCAAAAAAAAATGAACACCAAGAAACCAGACCACACAGATGCGCAAAAATAGTGACAATGACAAAAACACACCAGAAAACTCTTCCAGGACAATGTTTTCTGTGTAAACCCAGCCTCAGATTTTATCCTAATAAAGGCAAGACATTAAAATCCTGCACTATCACAGTGCAAAGGTTCTCCCCACAGATTTTTAAAGGCAGAAAAGCTACACACTGATTCTATTACAGAACAAACTCTAGTACTGCTACTTCCAGTATTTTTCTTCCAGTTCTTCTGAATCTTCTATCTAGCCTAATACATGTGTATGACAGGTTCCCTACAGCCACATCACAGAGCAAAAACAAAGTGAAAAGATCACCAAAAGGCTATCATTTACTTCCAGCACCCATAATATCTCTGCATGTTTAGAAAAGAAAATGACTGAGATAACAAAATGTCAGATCTATAATTTTTTTTTGTCTTGTAGCCCATGGTACAGAGAAATTGTTTTATTTTGTTCCCTTTTTAAATAATAAGTTGTCTCAGGATCTCCATTTTCTGAGTCACATTAATTGTGGTACCCTTTCTTCACATCCCTGCAGAGAGTACTCTGCATTCGGAGACAGTGGACAAGACATGTTATAATAGAGTAGATCTTACTTTACGTTTGCTACTAAATATTCCTCTTTCAAGTGAAAAGCTACTTTTATACACTGCAAGCAATTATTTTTAACAAATAATGTACTTTTCCACTGTCAATATTATTCACAGACGGCCATCACAGAAGGACTGCCGAGGCAGCCACTAAGCTGAAGTATGAAGGCTGCTGGTATCCCCTAGGTTGCTAACTATCAGAATATTCAAAGGTGGAGTTCACAGCTCTCTTAAGACTCAAAATACCTCTTTTGTGTAGTAACACAGAAGTACAGAGAATAAGATACACTTCCAGTCAAGTACCAAGAAGGCTCTATGAGGCACTTAGGCAGGAGGGTAAAGAGGTGGATGCTTGACCAATTCTTATGTCTCAGGGCCAAGAAAGAAAGTTGTTGCTAACAAAATAAACTTTTCAAGTCAGATTTATCAACTAGGTATCAAGATCCAAGGATAGCTCCAGAAGCTGAATGATTTCAGAAAGCATGATTCAGAAAGCATGTTCATGTACCTCTCTGTAGAGCAAAGCAGAGTGATTGGTATGAGCAAGCTTTAGTCGTAGTAACATCATGTTCTGCAAGTATCAATCTGTCCTGATGGTCTTACCAGGATAGTCACAGTGGCATGCATGTTCCTTACTTGCCCTCAGCATGTGGGTCACTAAGACAGTATCGGGGTCATTGCTGATCCTTTAGTTTTTTAACCAACTAAAAGCAAGAAAGTCCAATACACTCAGTAAATCCTCTCAAGCCACTTGGAAAATCCCAAGGATAAAGAGACCTTCAGCTTTGTTTTGCTCATTCTGTTGTTTTCAAATTTAAGATTCCTTTGGGGTTTCCATTTCTTTCCTTCCCTTTTGCAATCTTTGCCATAAACCAAGAACCATACTCAAATGTTAGAAGCTAGAAACAGCTTTTTAATGACCTATTGAGAATAAAATGAATAATTTAAGATTTACAATAGCTTTAAATTGGTTTTGCTTGTTGTAGGGTGTAAACTTCATTACAGAGGGGAGATTCATTCTCTTTCTGTTCGCTTGCAATGAAATGATACAAAATCCTGTCTAATATTTTCTTTGTGTTAATTGGGGATTTAACTGTTGCTTCCTTTGCTTACAATGATGTACATCAAAGCCCTTAAAATCCATTTTAATTGTGCTGAGTGGATTTGGTCAATTACACTAGTAATCTTTCTATTAATAAGCATGTGAAAGGAAGACTGT
Organism: Vireo altiloquus; assembly: GCA_013396875.1. Classification (NCBI taxonomy): domain Eukaryota; kingdom Metazoa; phylum Chordata; class Aves; order Passeriformes; family Vireonidae; genus Vireo; species Vireo altiloquus. Next base: position 301,925 of record VZRF01010837.1, read on the forward strand.
TCTGTATGTAAATTAATAAAGCTAATCAGCTGTCCTCCCTTTGTAATACACATTACAGCATTTGGCAGTACTTCAATAGGAAGCAAAAGTTTTGTGGCATATGCCCAGGATCATGCTTCTGCAGCCTACATGCAGAGAAGAAACTAAGGTTATTTCCACATCCTGTTAAAATGTCCAGAATTTATCTGGTCACCACCTAAATATCAGAATATGAGGGCTTTGTCTTGGAAGAATCCTCAGAGTGGGAACTGTAATGACTAGAGAGTTTGGAAGTTGATCGAGACAATTCTTTTTTGTTACATAGCACTTACCAGCCCTACTGAGGATAAGACCTTACAGATTGGTGCTGACAGACAAATAAGACCATTTCTGCTCCTGTCTAAAAAAAGACAAAAAAGAGAATTTTAAAAAATCCAAAAAAGACAGTATAAGAAAACAGATTATCTTGCTTGGTGTAAGTGGGTCTCATCACATGAGAGACTACTACTACACACACATCACTACTACTACTCAGTCAAGTATTTTGCAATATAGGTCCTTTGCAATAACAAAGGACAGTTTTAGAAGAGACATGCTGTAGTTCATTAAATTACAAGGAAGTAATATTTCTGTGATACCTGTGAACTTGACTGGACACCAGGTGACCACCAAAGCCACCCTATCCCTCCCCTCCTCAGCTGTGCAAGAGAGAGAAAACATAGCGGAAGCCTCATGGTCAACATAAGGACAGGGAGAGATCACTCACCAGCTACCATCCCTGCCAAAACAGACTCAGCTTGGGGAAAAGAGCTTAACTACATACCAATCAGAACAGGACAGTGAGAAATAAAACTAAACCTTAGAATGTGTTGCCCCCACGTCTCCCTTCTTCCTGGACTCAGCTTCACCCATGATTTCCTCTACCTCTTCCCCACCAGAGGCACAGGGGGATGGAAATGAGAGTTGCTGCCAGTTCATCAGATGTTATTACTGCTACTTGTTCTTCCTCAGAAGAAGACTCCTCACACTCTTCCCCTATTCCAGTGGGAAGGTCTCTCCCATGGGAGATAGTCCTCCCAAAATTCCTCTGAGTCCTTCTAAAAGGCTATGATCCTCCACAAACTGCTCCAGCATAGACATACACAGGCTGCAGAGGAGTCTCCACTCAGGCACTTCCTCCCCTCCTTCTTCACTGACCTTGGTGTCAGCAGAGCCGTATCTCATGCCTTTCTTTGTCTGCAAGACAATTTTGTGCCATTTTTTTCCCCCTTCTTAAACACATTATCCCAGAGGTGCTATTACCATCACCAATTGGCTTTGCCTTGGATAGTGGGCACATCTTGGAGCCTGTTGGACATTGGCTCTGTTGGACATGGGGGAAGGTTCTAGGAGTGTCTCACAGCAGCCACTCCTGCAGCCTCCCTACTGCCAAACCTTGCTACACAAATCAAATACATCGTAACAAAGAAGTAATTTGTTCAAAATTTCTGGGATGCTCCTATAAATTACAAAAATGGCATGGGACAAATACTGTTAGTTATGAAGTGAACAGGTCAGTGATGCAGGAAAGGAAGACTGGCAGACTGAGGACTGGAGTCACTATTCAGGTACTGAATGAAATATGATAGGTAGTAAGAGAAAAACTTTCACCATTTAAAGATATCTGCCAATTAATTCGATGAGGATATAATCTATCTGAAGTGCTTTCAGAAATCCTCCTTTTAATCTCTTCGTCTGAGTGGTGGTTTTGATGCCTTAAATGGCTACCTAGAAGAGACTAGACAGCAATAAAGGACTTAAGGAGGTATTTATTTGAAAGGCCTTCAAAGGTACACTCTGGGCTCCAGAGGGTCCTGCCTCAGTGAATCCCAAAATGGACAATGACAGGTCACGAGTTCTTTACACTTTTGTATCAGCATAAATTCACCAACCAGAACTTTAGCTAACGATGGAATTTCCCCAAGTTTGCCCCTCTCTCCCCAAGATGATGGTTTACACTTTTTGGGCCTAGGACAGTCTGGGTGTCCTTGGAGAGCAAGCTGGAGAGGCTTTGTTATGTCTATCTTAGAATAAGAGAACAGCACTTAACAAGCTACAGGAAACTTCAGAGTTACACTAGCAGTACAGGATTTGAAAAATACATTAGTTAAAACCTAAGGCATCAGTTTCCCAGAATCTGGAGGTGTAACAGGCGCATCACTGGTTTTGGGCCCTCCTTTCCACACACAACCCAGGCTCCCTGACTGTAACTTCCCAGGATGGGATTTCATTGTCTAAACATAAGCATTTATAGGCAACTGTGAGGTTCTGAGATTTTCAAGACACCACCATGACAATTAGTTAAAGACTTATGAGACACTTGCACTGCTCTGTAGAATCAGCTGTAGGCTGGGCAGGACATCAAATTAACCACCTATTCTTACATTATGAAATTCGCCCCTTCTTGCAGTCACACAGACTGTGTGCCAGAAATGTCCACTTAGCTCCATTAACTGCAGAGCAAAGCACAAGACTGAGTTCAGATGGAAACAACTTTTTTGGTTCTAGACAAAGTCTAGTGAACTTCACATACAGCAGCTTCATGCACAGATATGTGCATTCAGGATATGTTGGACATAATGTGCACAGAATGTGCTGCTGGTCGGTCTGGGAATCCTATGTGTCTCCTAGATCAGGTTACAGGTACCCAACTGTAATTCTATCAGAGCAGCTGCACATAAAAATCTGAGCCACATGTAAAAAAAATTCTTCAGACTCTGCTCAGGTTGATTCTGTGGACAGAAAAGCAGGACACAGCTACTTGAAAACTTGTTTGTGGGACAACTTGTGATACTTGTCCTGCAGTACTGTGACCTTAACTGGAGTTTAAGTCTAAATTTCTGAAACAGAGGAAAATCAGGACTCATATAAATAAAAACTAAAATTAGGGAAATGCAAGGGACCTATAATTTAATTTATGAGTTAAATGCCACATTGGATTTTTGGACACTCTCCAGTACGGAACCTGCTTCCTGCTCAGGTTAATTATTTCTGCAAGAAAAAAAAATTATCACATTGTAAAGGCTATGTCTCTGCCATTTTCAGGGTAACTCAAAGCACTGGCACCCTATTGAAGGCCTGTATTTTATCTTCTATTGACATGCAACCAATGTGAAAGAATGTAATTTTCATTCAGTCAGAAAACGTTAAGCAAACAGTGAATTGGAAAAGACAAGAAGAGGTTCTGCCCTCTTTATAAGCTCACAGACTTCCTTCTCCTATACAAACAGGTTTGCAGTTCCTCCATTTCAATTCTCAGCAGTCCTCATTTCTGGTCAGATTCACTAAGGTGCTGAGCATGCACAGCTTCTGCTAAAGTCCACCAAGACACATTGCTTAGCCAATCTACTTCAGTTCTGGGCTTCCTGAGATATCTTCTAATTCTGTAACTTCAATTTTAGAGGCAGCTAAACTTTATCAGAGTTAATAAAATCAGCAATTTGCACAATAATCTGCAAAATCTATTAGGTATTATTAAGTAAGGCTAATTGTTTACTAAGTCAATAAAAATTGCTGCCCATCCTATTGTTTTATTTTCTAAACAGTTTTATTAAAAGATTTGCTGATCATGACCAGTGCTTGACAGATAACGCTCTACTTTCCTGTCTTCTTAACAAGGTATAACTTTCAATAAACCATAGCAATGTTATAGATAGGTTTATGCTATGAAACAAAGAAAGTACTACTGGAGTAGTTTTGCTGTAGGAGACCTGATTCTAACTAGAATTTTCTCAGAATATAAAAGTTAAAAAACACAGCAAACCAAAACTCAAAAAAGCAGCAGATTACTGAAGCAAAGAAACAAAATGAAAATAAATTATTTGCAGTGCACAGTTCCCTGGGACCTTCATTTATTTGATGATATTCAGGACGAGCAGCAGCCTCCCGAAAAAAGCAGTCAGTAACAGCAACATATTCAGGCATTCTGAGCACTGACAGCAAGTAGCAACTGAGTTAACACATAACTATAAAGATAATATTATCAAACTCAGTCAAGCCTGATAAGCAGTTGGGATCCTGTTCAGGCCATCAAGATGAATTTTAGCATCCTCTTCACTCAATTTCCCTTTCCTGTTACTGTGGTTGATTTTACTGAAGTTAAACTACTGTAAAACTAGGCTCATGCAGAGCAACTTAGGCCTCAGTATCATTGTTCCTCCCTGCAATAATTGTTTCCATAATTGTTCTTGTCATTGTAGTAGATGATCTGCAAAGAAGAAGCCAAAAAAAAAAAGTTGTGTCCTTTCCTGCTACTTTATAAGGCATGATGATAGCTTCATAAAATTTTATTATGTTACTATACCAAGACTGTAATACTATTCTCATACTTTATTATCATGCCAAGAGCTGGAAGCTGAACTCAAATTCAACAGTGAAATAAGATGCAACTTGCTACCACTGAATACAGGGAAACATAGGAATGATTTGTGGTGGGGGCTAAAGAAACAGAATGAAAATAGAGGTTCTTCAGTGTTGTTCCCTTTTGCAGTTAGCAGTTCCTCACTCCAGTTCCACCATAGCTCTGTGTACAACAATCCTTTCTCTGCAGGAGCTATCTCAGTCAACTGCATGATGTTACCAGTTAATCTATTTGTACTGCTCACCCAAGTCAGAAAAAATTCTCCATTACAGCCATAGAGTTGAGAGCTTGTAGACAGTTTTCTTTTGTCTGCTTCATGAGATACATTTCGTCAGCTGAAATGGGGCATTTTTAACCTAACTGATTTGGTATCCTTAAGGTCGTTTGGCACTACCATCAGCTAGTGTTCCCCGTTTTGTAAATGTGATTTACGTTTTCCCAAACAAAAATATTTGGTTTAACTGAAGCTGGATAAAACTAATGGTTTGTGACAAATGATGGTGTAAATGGTCCCTTACAGACTTAAATGTTGTGGAAATGTCCTAATGTTTTGTTTGTGTATTGGGTGTATGTGGCCAGGTTTTGGCAGTGGAGGGACTGACAGGGTGGCTTCTGTAAGCAGAGGGAGAGAAACAACTCTGCATGATGCCTTAGGTTTTAACTTTTGCATTTTTCAAATCCTGTACTGCTAGTGTAACTCTGAAGTTCCCCGTAGCTTGTTAAGTGCTGTTCTCTCATGCTCACACAGACATAACAAAGCCTCTCTAGCTCACTCTCCAAGAACACCCAGACTGTCCTAGGCCCAAGAACTGTAAACCATCATCTTGGGGAAAGGGGGGCAAGCTTGGGGAAATTCCATCATTAGCTAAAGTTCTGGTTGGTGAAATTATGCTGATAAAAAAGTGTGAAGAACTCGTGACCTGTTGTCCATTTTGGGATTCACTGAGGCAGGACCCTCTGGAGCCCAAAAGCGTACATCTCCAGTCCTTTCAAATAAATACCCCCTTTATTCCTTCATTCCTGTCTAGTCTCTGTTTCTAAGTAGCCATTTAAGGCACCATGCAGACAGCCAACTCAGTGAGGGAGGAGAAGGAAGTACTCCAGGTGCCAGAGATTGCCTGCGACCAGTGGGGAAGAACGTTGTCTTCCTGCAGCACAGAGCGCCCACACTGCAGCCCCATGCCCTGGCAGGTGGATGTGCCTGAAGCTGCAGCATGTGCAGAGCCCACGCAGAAGGAGGCTCCTGGCAGGGGCTGCAGCCCCCGGAGAGGAGCCCATGCCACAGAGCTTTTCTAGAAAGACTGAAGGCCCTGTGGGTATCCACACTGGAGGAGTTTGTTCCTGAAGATCTGCAGCCTGTGTGAAGGGACCACACTGGAACAGTTCATAAAGAACTCTCTCCCATGGGAAAGAGCCTATGCTGGAGCAGGGGAACAGTGTGAAAAGGAAGGAGTGGTCAAAGCACAGTGTTATGAATTGACCATAAACCCCATTCCCTATTTCCTATCCCCATTCCCTATTTCCCTGTGCCTCCGCAGGAAATAGAAAGATGAAATGGAAGATGTGGAAATGAAGGAATCAACTTGAGCCTAGAAAGACAGGGAAAGTGTCTGTAAAGTGACTTTAGTTTCCTCTCTGTTTCTCACCATCCTACTGTATTTTTAATTGGCAATAAATTAACTTAATCTTTCCCAAGATGAGCCTGTTTTGCTCATGCTGGTAACTGGTAAATAATCTCCCTGTCTTTATCTTGAACCAGAAGCTTTCCCAACTTATTTCTGTCCCCTTATCATAAGAATGGGGAATAAGAGAGCTGATAGACCGGGTTCTGGCAGCCAGCAAAGGTCAACTCACCACATCTTGTTCAGTACTTTGTCTTAGCACTTTTAGCTCCTGAGATTTGCCTTTTTTCTTTTTCAATAAGATGTAGAACTTTCATAGATTTATATGATGAATTGCCTTATCTTTTCATAAACTCATTTTACCCGATGTAAATTAACCATCTTTATGAAACGAACTCCATGCAAATCATAGAATCACAGAATGGTTTGGGCTGGAAGGGACCTGAAGGATCATTTAGTTCCAACATCACCATCATGGGCTGGATACTACCCAGTAGACCACATTGCTCAGGATCCCATCAAACCTGGCCTTAAACAGGGATGGGGCAGCCACAGCTTCTCCGGGCAACCTGTGCCAGTGCTGTACCACCATCTAAGTAAAAATGTCTTCCTAACACCTAATCTAAATCTCTTATATTTTATTTTAAAACCTTACTAGGAAAAAAACTTGAAAAACTCACAACAAATGGTAAAACCTGGACTCTTCTATTCTACAACATCTGATGGAAAGATATTCACCTGTTACCATATGGTGCAGCATCTCTAATCTCAACTCACTGCTTCCGCTTTCACAGCTGACACTTTATTACAGCTTTGTCCTCAGATGCTTTGCTCCCAAGAACTCCAAGTAGCTAGGATGACTAAAACTAGATTATTTAAAAAAAAAAGAAAATACTATCATAGGAAAATAACCCCCCCTAAATAAACAGTTAGAGCGTCACCTTTATATATCTAAAGGGAAGAGAAATGAGTGTGATAAAAGCATGGTAGGTCCTTGCTTTGCAGTTACCCAACAGCATTCAGTTCCAAAACAAAACAAGTCTGTAAGTTTATCAGTGATGTACCCCTGTGCAAAATATTCTGCCTCGTGTGGGAGTCACACTACTGCTTTACCTCTCGTAAAGATACAGGTCCATGATGTTCTCTACTTGTCCCCATTCCACCTGTCAATATTATTCTGAAAGCTGAGCAGATACAAAAGCAATCAGTTCTTAAAGTCTCTATCATACCTTCTTTTGCACAATAAAGAGCATTTTCGATGTGGGCAAAAAGAGCAAGAACAAAACAAACCTTTCATCTTCCTCCATAAAAGCCACATTATAATTTTTTTCATGTCCCTTTTCTTTTTTCCCCACTGCAGTCCCTGGAGCATCAGCACAGCATTTTCTTCATAAACAGATCTCAGGCTCGAAAATGTCACTGTTAACAATGAATTATCCCAGATGTACAGAGAGCACTGTGGTCATCAATAGTTCTTTCTGTAAGCCCTCAAGGCTCTGAAGTACTGATAAAAAGGAAAGCAGGGGGAGAAAAAGATTACACAGTAAATAAATCTGACTAGTACTATGAATTTAATTGTTGGCGGGCACAATTAACTGAACGAAACAATGCCTCAGGCCTGGAATGGTCTGCCATACAGTCCACTCTCACTGTATTTCTCTGTCTGTAGCTAACAGTTACAAAAACCACTGAATCATAGGTGACAGTATCTAAAAGATTTGTCAGCCAGAACAGTTTTTCTTCCAAGGTAAACGCAGGAAATTCAGTTCCCTTTAGAATGAAAAAAAAACCTCACAGTTTTGAAGTTTCTAGCATTTCCAGTTAATTATTAACAAGCATTGTAACCAACTCGAGTAACAGGATAAAGGAGAAAATATTAATGTGAATGTCTGTGGTTTAGATATATTATTGAAGATTCAGCTCAAATTGCTTGTGGAGTTCAAGAATATTTTTAAATGTAGAGACTATATTTCACAACTCTCTTCCCTTAAACCATTTACTTTTTTAAACGTAGATCATCAAAACACTTTAAACAGTCAAAACAGCAGCTTTGAAATAATTCAAACCATTTCACTTAATATAGTGTTTTTTCCTCAAGACAGTAGGGAATTTCAATAATTCTGTTGATAAATAATACCCCATGGTGCCTGAACAGCAAGTGTGAAAGTGCTCTGTAAATGAATAAATACTATTATTCCCTTTTAACAGATAGAGAAACTGAGGCAAAGCGCCTTGCCAGGGAGAGTGTCTTGTTCAATAAGCAGATCCAGGAAAAGAAAACAAAACCCCAAATTTCAGCCCAGGAAATTACCATAGATATCAAAAAGATGACTGGTTGAGGCAGCTCTTTAAAAAAAACAATAAAACATGAAATTCAGAAATAAAAATTCTTTCTTTGTAGTGTAAAAAGAATATGATATGCTTGGAAAGCTGGAAAGTTTCTTGCTGGGAAGTTGCCCAGGGTAAAAGGACCTGAGCATGCTGATCAACCGAGGCTGACCCTGAGCCAGTGTGTGCCCAGGTGGCCAAGAAGGCCAATGGAGTCCTAGCCTGTATCAGCAACAATATGGCCAGAAAGACCAGGGCAGTGGCTGTCCCCTGTACTGGGCACTGGTGAAGCCACACCTCAAACCCTGTGTTCAGTTTTGGGCCCCTCACTACGAGAAAGACATTGAGGTGCTGGAGTGTGTCCAGAGAAGGGCAACGGAGCTGGGGAAGGGTCTGGAGCACAAGTGTGGTGAGGAGTGGCTGAGGGAGCTGGGGGGGTTTAGCCTGGAGAAAAGGAGGCTCAGGGAGGAACTTAGCCCTCTTCTACAACTACCTGAAAGGAGTTTGTAGCCAGTTAGGGGTCAGACAATTCTTCCAGGTACGAAGTGATCGGGCAAGAGGAAACAGCCTTCAGTTGCACCAGGGAAGGTTTAGATTGGATGTTAGGAAAAATTTCTTCATTGAATAAGTTGTTGTCCCAGTTTGAAATTCAGAGGAGGATATCCCCTGATGGAAAGCAGGCCATAGGTACAGGCCAAGAGCCTGCTGGAAAAGCGAAANAGTGGCTGAGGGAGCTGGGGGTGTTTAGCCTGGAGAAAAGGAGGCTCAGGGAGGAACTTAGCCCTCTTCTACAACTACCTGAAAGGAGTTTGTAGCCAGTTAGGGGTCAGACAATTCTTCCAGGTACCAAGTGATTGGGCAAGAGGAAACAGCCTTCAGTTGCACCAGGGAAAGTTTAGATTGGATGTTAGGAAAAATTTCTTCATTGAATAAGTTGTTGTCCCAGTTTGAAATTCAGAGGAGGATATCCCCTGATGGAAAGCAGGCCGTAGGTACAGGCCAAGAGCCTGCTGGAAAAGCACAAAAGGTGCTTCCTCCCCTCTCTCCCACAGCAGAGCTGCTGACCTTGGAGTACAAATTGTTTTTAAAACGTTCCGCTGGCTGTTGTTTTTTTCTCTCCCCTCTCCAGCTCAGTTTAAAGGCACAGAATAGCATAAAATTCATTTTTCTGGAGACAAAGCAGACGATATAGGATAAACCATAAAAGGATAAACCATAAAGTCACTCCAAGACAGTTGTAAAGAACTGGAATGGACTTCCAGGGAAGTGGTGGGGCCACCATCCTTGAATGTACAGAAAGTTTGTGGCTATGGCACTTGAGATATAGTTTAATTAGTGAACATGGTGGTGCTATGGCGGCTGGACCGGATAATCTTAAAGGCATTTTCAGACCTTAATGATTTTATGATTCTGTGCAGGATGAGGTCCATTTACCTGCATGGGGACTCTTTCCCCACAGCAAACAGAAAATCAAAACAAAGTTGGATTTCACGCATAAAAAACAATAGAATGGCAGCAGAATTTTAGGAAGAAGTTTGGAAAGAAAAAAATACAGAAAGACACACAAAAGTAAAAACTGCCTGTAAGTACATTTTCAGTAATAAACCAAGAAACAGCTGATTCAATGACTACAGTACAATGAATCCATCACTACAAAGGAGAGGATCTCATGTATTAGTCTTCTGTTAAAAAGTTAAATGTGGTCAGACATTTAACAAAAGCAGAAAGCATGAATAAATTTAGCAATTCTTAGAAACACAGGTGCTTTCAGATGTGCTGGAGCCAATGATCTCATCTCTTTAGTGTTCTGAGAACCACTCTGAGATCTCCAGCAAATTTCTGGAAGACTGAAAAAAAAAAAGACAAAATGAAGTGATAACCTTTAAAGTGGGAGAAAAGGAAGAGTAGGGAATCTTTAAGTCCCAGGAAAGTACCATCATAAATAAACTCTTTGTAAATACTTAGATGAGAACAGGGAGACAAAGTTTTCTTTTACTAACAGGGAATTTCCCTTTACAGAGAAGGAAAAAGCAACAGATAACCTATATCTTCATTCTGGCTGACTCTCTTGCTCTTTGATGTAAGCTCTTCAGAAGGAAGCTTAGGAAAGGTCTGTAAATTTGGTATAAAGGTGTCAGAAAAGTCATATTCAAAGAGTAGCTATCAAAGATATGCTTTTAAAGTGGAATGATGCATAAGGTGGAGCTCCTGAGGAGTTTTCCTTAGCCTAATACACTTACATATCTGCTCAAACGAATACAGACTGTGTTTATTAAATACACAGATGACTCTAAGCTGCAACACATCAGAAACAGGACTGAAATTCCAAAGGGAGAAATTGTTTGGAAAAAAAATCCCAGTGCAATTTAATGAGAACAATTAGAGGACGTTAAGTATAACCAACCAAATGAAAACAGATTGGAGGAAAGAGGGCTTTGGTAACCAATAACTCAGAAAAAGATGTGGGATTCTGGTGGATCAACACTGGCTGTATATATGTGCAGGGTACAGGGAAATATCTACTCTCTAATATGTGCTATACAATATACGTGTTATCACTTCCATTACACTCACTGCTGATAAAATCTTTAATAAAACCTTGTGTTCAGTTCTGAGTATTGACCATCAGGAGACCTGTATGTGGATTAGAGGCTGCTGAGGGGAAGGCACAAAGTTATTAGTGGTCTAGAACTCATGATCCATATGGAAATATTGATGGAATACTGATATTTTTGGCTAGAGTAGAGAAGAATGACAGGTTACATCATAAATGTTCTCAAAGCCAGAAAGTCCTGCAAATGGACATGATATCCATTATACACAGGATGTAAAATAAAGGCAGAGCTGCAACCTGAAAAACCTAAGTTTAGACACTTCAATAGGTCAGTGAGGATAGCAGAGCCCTGGAGCAGATTTCCTGGCAGCTTTTGGAACCCCAGCAGTCTGACCATTCTAAGAAAAAAAATATACAACAATCCTCAGAATGACACAGAATAGCTGACCACACCTTGAGGCAGGTGGATGGGTCACTCCAGTGATTTTCTGAAATTCTTTTAAAGGTTTATTTTTCTGAGACTCTGACAAGGGAAAAGTCTTATTAAGAAGAAGCTTGCAAAGGCACCTAATTTTAATGGGAATTTTTGAGAATCCAATTCAGTTTTCAAAAACTCTGATCGTCTGTTTTTCTTATTCATCTCATAAGACAAAGATTTTATTATAGGTACACCACCAATAACTACAAAAAAGAGCTTCGGAGAATTATTTTTTCAAATATTCATATGAGAATAATTATTTCCAGTTTAGCCTTTGCAGCTACTGGGATGGACAATGAATATCCAGCTATTGATTTCCTTTCCCAAAGAGTACAGGTGTACCCTTGAAGCTGCATCCTTGTTGAACCTAGAAAGGCAGCAGTTGTATTTGCAGCATTGCAAGTTCTCTTAGAATTATGCTGTTTCATTTCACTGTGATAATCCTGCTTGTGATTAAAAAAAAATATCTTTTGGTTCCTGTGTCAAGATCTCCATGTGAAGTCTCCTTAGATATTAGACCTCATGACTTATTTAGAGACAAGAAGCTAATAGCTCCTGAGACCTGTAAAATCCAACTCTTATTGGAAAATGCAGTCTGGGACTGATGCTGATCACATACTTCTCTTATTTGCTCCCACTTGAGACTTCACACTTCAAACAAGGCTCTTGCTGTTCTGCTGTCACTGTGCCTTGATTTAGTCAGTCACAATAATATTCTTTCTTTTCATGCCTATCTATTTTCAGCTCCCTTCACAATTTCCGAGCTTATTTGCAATAGGAGAAGGTTGTAAATTTAAAAACTCTCCATTCCTGGGGTGTCTTGTACTGCTCTGACTACATAACGAGACTGAGTGCTTTGTGTTCCCAGGGAGAGCCAAGAGCAATCAGCCACATGGAGATATTTTTATTATCATTCTCTTCCAATATCTGTGTATGAGTATCATAGAGCACAGATGTAAGTCTAAAAATAAGTATTCCTGGCTGAAAATCTTGCTCATTGATAATCATGTATGGTTTGCATTTGAGGATTATTTTTCCCCTTCTTTTTTCCCTTAAAGTAGAGCTGAAGAGTGAGATTCAGTGCCAGGAATGGAAATTGGGCCAAATCATTTCCCATGCTAGAACATATGCTTAAACTGAGAAGAAATACCACAGAATGCTGACAGTTTTAACCTCACCTGACAATATTCTCTTACCATATGCATAAGGACGATACACCCAAGAAGTCTGGTTAAAAGTCTGATAAATTTAGGATGACTGGTGTAAGCAATCTTCAAGGTCAACATCCTACACGCTTTGAACTACGCAAATGTGTCAAAATTTGAGTGATATGTTTACCTGGGCAACCCTTCAGGCAAGGAGAAGAAATGCAGAGTTACAAAGCACAGGATAGGTTTAGACTTAATATTAGTGAAATATGTGCCTGCTGCAGGAATGGTGTTTGATTAATGAATGAATGAATGAATCCACAGGAAATACAGAGAAAGATTTTCATGTTTTGTCTTCACTTGTTGTCTCTTTCTGCTGTGTGTTGGAGATATGATCCATCTTCTGCCGTATTTGGTGATGCAAGTTCTTAAAATAAAAACATCAAATGGAGCTGCACTTTAGTGTCCAGAAATCACTGATAGACCAGCTGGGGAAAGGTGGAGCCAGTAGCCAACCAGACAGAAGACAGAAAGCCTTCAGGTATCCATGAAGCTGAGTTCACTATAAAACTTTTGTCTTTCCTACCATTGTAGACAGATAAAATTGATCAGGTAGTTTGGACACAGAAAATACCTATTTCTCTTTGTTGGCTGTAAGGCTGACAGGGGACACAAGGTCCATAGCTCAGGTGGAAGTACCTTACAAACCTCCTTCTTTGAATACCATCTGGAGGGCAGAGAAATGCTTGAGGAACTGGGTTTGCTGAAAATTGGAAGTGGAGGATTACAAAGTGCTTTAATTTATGTACGAAAACCAAAAAGGAGTACGATTTCATGGTAACTTCAAAATTCCATTAATGAAAAAGGAGAAAAAAAATCTGTATGCAAAGCCAAGCACTTGTGGCTACTACAACTGAAATCTTAACAAGCTAATCAAAGAGTTATTATTAGTCTATCTCAAAGTATTTTTTAAAAATACTGAAACAAATTAAAGAATATCACTACACAAAAGAGGTCTCAACAATAATAATAGACCCAAGCTAATATGATTTTTAAAAGCACATTCCCTATCCTCTACCCTTTTTCCTGGTATTTCGTTCACCTTTTCACTGTGATCCAGGCCCTGGAGTTCATGGCTTCCATCTGGCTGGGGAAGGAGAGATGGGTGTAGAGCATTCCAATTCCTTCACTGGGAGGACTGTGATGCTACTGGCTGACTTCCTTCTGCTCAGGATTTGCTTGGGGTGTTCTTTGTTTGCTAGCACATATTTACAGCTTGCTTTTTCTTTATTGGTTAGCCTGTCTATGCTACAGGCAAATTTCATACATAAACGCCATTTCAGAGATGTTTCATATTTGTTCACTGCTCTCTTTGCTATTCCTGAATCCAGTTTGTCCACCAAGATCTGAATTCCTTTAACTGACCATGATCTGTTTACAAACTTGGGGTTTCCATGCATGTCTGTACCCCATGTAGCTAAACCAAGTTAAAACAAAGCTGCAGCTAGGTCAGGACAAGTTCAAAAAGACCAAGCCTGACAAGGCTTCAATCCCACAGCCTTGCAAACTCAGTGCAAGGCTTGTGGTCTTTTATTAAGGAGGGCAACACCATATTGCTTGGCCACAGTCCTACATTTTCTAAACACCCTGCTTTCCAAAAAGTCCTGCACACTGCTTAAGCCAACTTGATGACAAGTTATATCATCTCTGTTAACTATGCTCATTTTAAAAGGGTTCCCTTTTTCATATTGTACAGGCAGCATAAGCATGGTATGTTCTAAATGCATCATCTGCTGTCACATTTAGGCAGTTTGTGTGCCTTCCAAATGAGCTGTGACATGAATCACCCATTACTGAGAACAGACAGCTAGAGATTCAGTTTTATAGTCACCCATTGTAGTAGGAGCTGACAGTAATGAACTTAGAATTCTATGCACAAACTGCAGAATCAGACTCGTCATGCAAATAAGTATTGTAATATAACAAGGTCAACTTCTACTTTTTTGGAAAGACAGAGGGAGAAGGAGAGATCTTAGGAAATGAGTGACAGCATGAACACACTGACACACCAACCAGTTGGGAAGCTCTGTGGTCAAAATTACCAAATGGTTTTCCTTACTGCAATAAGAGCCATGTTTAAAAGCATAGACTTGAATTCAAAGAAGGCTGGTTTCCTAACCCTGAGAGTTTTTCTCCAACTTTTCTAGTATCAGATCCCCAGAGAAAGTGAAGCCACTACAAAACCAGTATCATTTCGAGTCAAATAGTTCTCTACTGGCTGAACTTGGACTGTAGGACTCCTTCCTTTGGCCTTCTGTCTGTCCCCAAAAGTAGGCAGTTGAGCATTTAAGTGCTCCAGTCAGTGGCTCCTAACAAGCTCAACAGTAAGATGGACCGTGAAGACCCCAGAATCCAACCTCCAGCAGACTTTTCCACTTCTCTCTACAATGAAGTTACAGAATTTGCTTTAAGAATACATAGATTTAAAAAAAAAAAAAAAATTACCAAATTTTCATTGATCACTTACATCAACATGTTTAGAAATTTAAATTCGCAGTATTTGTGTAGTACTAAACACTGACAGACAACAAACAGCTCCCCAGTGACTGCAGTCCAACAGTCTGCATATTTGTCAGATGTTACCTCTTCCTCATAGCTATTTGAAAGAGCAAACTCATGTATAATGTGCTGCACTAAATCACCCTTTTAGTACCTACCAATGCTGCCTTCTTATATTCATTCTATCCTGAAAAAAACCTATTGCCTTCACTGATGCTATAGAATGTATTCTTAGAAATTTGTTTTCTCATTTCAAAGTTTTCCAATAGAATGTGCTTTCTTATTAAACTGTCAGCTAGCTTGAATTTACTTCTTGGATTTGTACATGAACTTCACAGAAATTTTACCATAGCTCTTTAGTCAGATAATTTTGGCATGGATTTTTGAAAATTACTTGGAAACAAGAAAAAAAAGAGGGACATTGAGTCAAAGTACTCAAAGAGAAAACAAATTCTATCGAGGTTATCACATCAGTATTGTTATATTATTTATCAAACTTGTGTCCAGCTCCTTTAGATATTTTGCAAGAGAAACTGCAGTTGTCACATCCCATCTGTCAGGATCCCTGCTGTGAGTACAGTTGCTACAGCAGTATTGTAGAATTGAATAAAGGATGCCTTAGTGTATTAATCTTTTGTCATGGGATGTAGAATTGTAGGTTCCTGTACCTGAAATCAAAAACTACAGTCAGGCTATGCATGGGGGGGGGGGCCCAAAAAAAAACCTCAAAATATTCAAATTCAAAAACACAGAAGAAGAAATGTAGGGAAAAGAAAAATTTTGAGCTGAAAAATGTGAAAAAAACTTGTCTCCCTTTATGGAAAATTAAATGATTCAAAGCTATGAGGGAGTTAAACCACTGGAAAGAAAAGAGAATGAAAAAGAATTTTAATAGGTTTTAAAGGCTTAGAGGTTTATAAAATGTCTTGCCATCATTTGCAGTCTTCTGCTGTCATTTCAAACACACTTGGCCTTATTTCTTTAAGTCAACAAAACACCAGAACTCACAAAGGTTAATGCAATTCCTGAGCAAAATTTATAATGAAGTATTGTGGAGGAGGCTGACAAAGTGAAAAAGGGGTTGAGATTTTGCAGTGACTGACAAGCTGGAGAATTAAAGAATTTGACAATTTTGTGTTCCACATAAACAGATGGAAAACATTTATTCTAGATTTTTAGGCTATAATTGGCATACCTGAATTGGGATCTCCTTTGTATCATTTTAAACTTGTAAATCCAAAACCTGACTATTACAATTAAGAATTATTTTACCCATACTGTACGTAATGTATGGTGTAGCAGACCCATGGACACAAATTCACCAGTTGATGAGCTCAACCTGATTTTCAGAGCAATAAATATAAATGATAGGTTTTTTTGGGATTTGTTTTGTGGAATTTGTTTTGTAGGTGAAATAAACAGAAATCAGCTGAATGGGTCACAAGTTTTATTAATTGTTCTAGCAGCCTATTTCTTGATTTCCCTTTTCTCAAACACCGTAATTTCTCCCATTTCTTAAGTCTATAATTCTTCCTTCAGCAGGTGACCAGAAAGCATCAGTCTTGGGATCAATATGCAGGCATCCCCTACCTTTTCAAGAGTTTAATACCTTTCCTTATCCAAGAGCAAGGTGTATATAAGGGAATTAAATTATGAGGAATCCTAGCACAACTTGTTTCAAGACCATCACATAGCAGGAGATGCCTGTCTCATGGTCATGGGATCAATAGAACTCCAGAATTAGGATGAAGCTGATGTATGTTGCCACCAAATTGACTGTCTTCTCCTCAGGTAAATGAATGTAATCACAGAACATGGTGGTAGGTGCTCATAGCTGCTCACAGCTTCCTAAACTGAAAGTTATGTTCCTGGTCATGTGCTGGAGAAACAATTTAAGTTTGTATTCTTCAAGAACCTCTGTAAAGCTTTTGATACCTAGCTAGACTGCCTAGCATGGAATGAAAAATCATTTTCATAGCAACATTTTGAAATACTAATCTCAAGACATTAAAATCACTATACAGTATACAGTAATACAGTATTTCTGTTGCTATGAGGCATATAGCTGAAGCTCTTCAGAATGCTACATGCTGCAATCACAGTGTTCTTTCTCTCTTTACTAGAATTGTGGGCATTTGAAGAATCCTTTCTTATGGCTTTGGATTTGTAATGTTACATCTATTTATTAGCATAACAGTACATTTCCTTACAAAGCACTAGCTCTGCTTAAGACGCACCTTTCATAATTATTAAAACAATCAGTAGTAATAATACTCTCAAGAAAAGCAGGAAATTATATTATTATTTATAAGTGTTCAAAACAGTTTTTAAACCTCTTTTTTACATAAGTTCTGTGCAAAGGTCTCTAATTTTTGTACTTTTTTTTCTCCTTTCAGATTGTCAGCCTACATTGAGATTTTGTTTTCTTAGTGCTGGCCTGAATCAGCTTACCTTAACTGGAGGAAAGTACCTTCTTTATCTCTTTTTTTTGGTATCTTTCTCTTCTGGCTTTGAGAACACCTTATTAGTGTTCATATTCCTTAGTAATATCCCTACATGCCACAAGGCCACATTTTTGAAGGCATCCTACAGATCACATAGAGCAGTGGTGTTTTCCAAAACTGACATACACTCTAAGTGGCTTTAGCAGAAAGTCTGTTTTTCTGCCCATTTTATACATAGGGAACTAGGACAAAGACGCAGTAAAACTTAAGTATAATATTAAATGGTATTTCGACATCCCAATCGCATTTAAAATTACTTTTGTGCCTAAGGAAGTGAGTACACACTCCTTGATAAAGTAACACAAGCTTAATATTAGACCAGATTTTATCAATTATTCCACAACCCATTATTTACCTATAGCTCCTGAGCGACTGACATTACCATGGTTCACACAGGCCAGCAGATTGTTAATAGGGTCAAACTAAACTTATTTCAATAAACACTCTCTTGGGAACATGCTTACATAAAACTACTTCCCACAGCTCTTTACAGATTCCTAGTGCCATCCAGTTGTCTAGAGATCACATGTGGGTTGTCTGCATCATCCCAAGTAAAATGAAGCAGGTGGAAATCCTCTTTAACAGTGTAAGTAACATTCAGCTGTGGCTGTAGCACACCTCTGAAAGAGCACAAGTAACCAGACAATGATAATAGTCCTGGTCCTTGGCACTAAGAACATCAAAAGCTAGATTTTTCTTTTGCTGCTATTTTTCTTACAGGCTTTTCACATCAACTGTTTCTTTTGTTATCTGCAAAGAACTAACACCTCAAGCTCTATCTCAGTTGTTAAAGACTTGGAAACCTACCTAGAATCTGGTGATTTCAGTAATATACAGAGCCTTAGTTCATGATGAGGATCTCAGTATACAGCTGAAGAAAAGTATGGTTTTCCAACCAGGGCTGAAAGTAAGTGTCTTTTAAAAAAAACATCAATGGAAATAGGAAGCCAGAACACCCTGAAACCCTAGATATAGAAACTGATTGTTCCATTTATTCTAAATCTGCTCACATGGAATTTGACTGGGCAATGAGCAACAGGATTGGCAAAAGACTAAAGACACTTACTTAGCCTTTGCCATCCTAAGGCTTGAGCTCCTAACTTCCCCAATTCTGGACAGCTGTGTTAGAAAAGGGTCACCACGTAGCAAGGCTGACTGTGGATTCTTGTTTTACTTGCTATTTTGCAGTGGCCTTAAAATGTCTCAGGCAAACTATCAAGTGCTCCTCTAGGCTCCCTTGCCCACTAAAGGTTAGTTTATAGTTTGCGGTCTTGAACTACGAAATTTTTCAAGAGTGCAATAGTTTTGAGAGAAGTCTTGAAAACCCTCACATTTTGCATGGTCTAGTACTTCTTCCAAGAGGAATATTTATAAATATTTAGGTGAGACTGCAGTCATTATCTCCCAGTCCTGTGGAAACCATTCTCGCTGCCTTCTTGTCCAAGCTGCAGTCAAGATGTTTCAGAAAGGTTGACTAGATATTTATTGGCCCAAAAACAAAACAAGGATGCTTCTGAAATGATTTGGATCTCAATAATGGAAAAGTTGAGGAGTCAGAGGTCAGATGTGGACAGTACTGATGGAAACACAGAACAAATATTATGCTTGTGTTATTTCATGGAAATGGAAAGAGGCCCAAACTAACTAATAAAATTATTGCTTTATAACCCCCCTCCCATGCCCGAAAAAATCTCCAAAATTAAAATATTTTTTCTCCAAATGCTGGAGGAAGCTTTTAAAGGAACACCAGGGATTTAGAAAATTGAGAGATGGTGAAATTCTTTAAACAGTGGCAAATACTCCAAATTTTCCAAATGATTTATTGCAAATGCAATGCATTGATTGCATGTGTGGGTGCAAATACTTTGCCACTCCTTTGTAATAGATCCTGCTCAATAGAGCTGATAAAATCAGTCAATTAATCTGATAATTAGCCCTTTCTTCTTGTTGGACAATGATTCTTAAACATACTTTTATTTCTCATTTCATTAGTTCAAACTGTTCTTCACAAATAACTCCCTGGCTCTAAGCTTCATTTACTCTGGGTAAAATTGACAGTTCTCCATCACAAGATCTGACCACCAGTCAAACTCCAGCAAAGTCAGGAGTCTTGTGCTGTACAGTTGGTCATTCAAATCACACAGGATTTTTTCTAGCACTTTCACTGCTCCACACTATTTTGCTATAATAGTCAGCAAAGGATGACAAGTGTAAGAGATTCAATTTTTGTTAATGCCCAAATTCATATGCAAACATGACTATACACAATAACAGCAGCTATTCACCAAATGGATAAACAAAACCACATTTACAATCATTTTTGTGAGCAGTTAGAGGAAAAATACTCAGTAAACACAATCAAAACTAGAATTCAAATGAACAATATGTATTAAGTATTCACACATCCTTTATTAAAATTATCTGGAAGAAAACTCATTGCTAATGAGTTATTTGAGACTAATGCATGCATCCTGTAAATCCCCCATTTTTAAAAACTGTCATATTTTACCCACAAATTATAATCAATTCTTTTTTAATGTATCTTATAAATTTTGAAAGTCTGGAGTAGTACTATTTATTAATAACATAATTAATAAAATATCCTGGCTATTTTAATAACATTAATAAAACATATAGATGATTTACTAAAGAGATTTTTTTACGTCCACACACATCTATTAAACGTCACCAATGACAGTGCATGATTCTATTACATCCTGTTCTGCTCTAATAGATCTCTTTTTCAAGCAACCTGTAATTCAGAAATTTCTATTGAAATTTCAGTAGAATCAATTATTTACATGACATTACAAGACAGTTAGCAATATATGAGCAATTACTGGGTCTGTGAAATATCATGGCTCTTTATGCATTATTTCCTTCTTTTATTTTCTAACAATGCTAACCCAACTTTGTATGTGTAATAAAGACTGGCTCATTTCTATTATCCACAAAGATAGGAGGACCTCAAAACTTAATCCTTAACCATTTATCAACTAAAATGCATTCCCAGGGCAGCAAGGAACAAATTCAAAGGTCACTCACAGCTTTTTTTGAATATATTTTGAAGAATAGTGAGTAAAAAATATTCTTCCCCATATTGGAAGGGGTCATTAACTAAGACTTGTTTAATGACCATTAACTACCATTAACTAACCATTAACTAACATGATATATTATTCATTCACCAGAAGCACTCTGCAGCATTTTAAATGACAGAAGAGAAAAATATAAACCGAAAATTCTCTCCTAAATAATAGTCACATGTGAATTTGGGACACAGTCTGGTATGTATGTTGTAAAGATACACAATATTCCAAAAGTCTCACTAACTACAAAGGCTTTTATATTCACATTGGTCCCAGAAAAGTTCCTGTTAAGAGTTCCTTCAGCTCAGAGCTTCTCCTCCCATAGAGGGCCTTAAATAAATATTCCTATTAAGGGAGAAATCTCAAGGCAAAGAGCATTCATGGTTAAGAAGTTCCTCATTGAGATCTCTACAACTGCAGTATAAACCTAAAATCTTGACTTATAGTATGCTCTCCCCTATGATATCTACAGGAGTCACATGTTTGATCATTTAATCCAAACCAGGCCTGAACTCAGCTGTAATCTCAGTTTGTAAACTGCACCATTTGGAATAAGGAGGTAAACAGAAATGATTTAATGCAGACAGATCTCTAGCTCCTTCTCACAGTTCCTCTTTAGAAGTGAGAAATGTTGTGATAGCTGAGGATGAAAAGATTTTTGCATTGCTCACAACAACAAACCTCCAGGCTTGGATCTATGTTCACGCACGCCGACACACACAGGAGTCTGAAGAAGGCAGGCACAATGTAGCTGCTGTAAGGCAGGAGCAGCTTCCTTGTGGGAATGTTTGCCAGAGAAGAACTTACAGCTGATCCCACTGTTAATCATACAATATAAGCAGGACTTTGGAAAAATAAGGTCTAATGGCCTGTGCCATCCCTGGGTGCAATGGACATTCTTCCCTGGGAATATTATTCCAAGTCTACTCTTTTTCCCATGCACAGTCCATTGAGATTGAAGGCACCAAACTGTTCCAATGATTAGTTCCCTCCTCCCACAACAGAAAATTAAAAATGCATCTTACAAATCCCAAAACATCAACATTTAATTAAAATATGTAATCAATTCGATAGATACAGTTTTACTCCTTAATGCATCCTAACACATGTAATGGAGAAATTAAACTACAAATAAACAAGTACCCACCACTAATAGGTAAAGAAAAATGGTACATACATTAATTTTATTTCTTGTAGATGACTGAACTGTTATGTTATGGGAGGTTTGTTTTTCTTTCTACTGAGTATAGGATGTGTCACTGTAATACAGATTATACACTTAGCCAGCCAGCTTTACAAATAGGGATAATAGAGTGAGTTGGTTGAACGGGCCTGAAGTACACAAACAACTGCCAGTATCTTATCTGGATGGATATTTGTCAGCTAACTAATTGACCTGAGTGTAGAGAAAATATAAAGCCAGGGAAGTTTGGATGTTCAGAATTTTTCACAATAAAGGTACAGAGGTATTTTTAAAACACCGATGATTCCAAATCAAAGAAGTTTAATTGCAACTTTAGGTTTAATATATTAATAGAAAAATGTTCAACAACTCCTACAGGAAAAAGATGATCAATACTTCATTGTGGAAATTACTTTACAGGGGTATTGACTCCTGCCAAAAATCATTTACCTGTAATGAGACAAAAAATATGCAAAATTTGTGTCTACAGAGCTGGAATTTCAATAGTATGGATGAATAGATACGGGTGAGCAACTGTAAACACAGCAGATTGCATGTAAGACATCTCTTGAGGGATGCTCTTGAGGAAAGTTCTCTGGATCTGACTCATCTCTTCAATTTGCTCATAGAAAGTCAAGTTTTTTCCTTCATTTGGACAGATTCCATTGCAGCAGTTTGAACATCCCCTTCCCCTTCTTTCTCCTCCCTGGACTGTCTGCACACCTGCCATCCCAACAGGAGTTACACCAATGACTTTGTCAATTACCCCTGGAAATTATGTTTCGCAGGGCCAGTGCTGGGGCTGGCTCTGGCAACAAACTGCACAACAGGACCATCTTCTCCAGTGAGCATATCATTCCCTCCTATCTCACCATCTGGCTTATCCACAGGGGTTTCCTCTGCTGTAAGGTTACCATAATGTCTGCCAGTAACAGATCAGAGACCTCAGTGTATGAGCTCCTTTTATTCCTTAACAGATGCTTAGAGGACCCACAGCACTCCCTTCGTGGCTGAATTAAATGGAAGCTAACTGAAGAGCCCACAAACCCTTGCCTTTGGGGTCAAGAACTGGCTCCATTTGACACAAGGTCCCTGACAGACAAATATAATGCTAACACAGAAATACCAGCACAGCACACACATGCAGAACCTGCCATACTTTCCATGCCTCAGAATTCAGTGGTTTAGCCAGAAAAAGGAATGAATTTAAATAAGAGACATAGGTAAGGGGTCTCAGATTTCCTCCTCTTCCTTCAATTCTAACCTTGGTTTCTATGCTCTTAGTCCTCCCGTTGCAAGGACTTCACCTGAAGCCCACGAAAGCCAACATGAATTTTTATGTTGCTGTAAATGGACTTTGTGTAAGAATCAAAGCAAAAACTGCATCCCCCATCAAACCTCTCTGAGCACGACAAACAGCAATTAGAATGCAGATAACACATTGCTATTTCTAATTGTTCATTATCATAGCATTATAGATGTTATGGCTGTGGTTTTTGTCTTTCTCTGCTGATGTTGCTACATCAGTCAAATATCCCTACAGCTAATTATACAGACATATTTCAATCTGATTAAAAACTCACATCACTGTAATTGAGAAACATCAGTGGCAGTGTTCTAGAGGGAGACAACATTCCATGTATTTTTAATAGCTGGACGTGGGCTTTTCTTTTGCTATAGTTAACTCATATTTCCCAAAATAAGGTCCTGCTGCCAGCTGACCCTGCTGAACTTTAACTGCAAAGGCTGTGTTGTTATGTGCCAGGTGACTTCCTGAGTCTCACTTTTCTGGAAGTGAGACCAGGTTCCATGTGGAAAACTGTATGGGATTCTGTGACAAAAAAAATTAATTTTAAAATATATGCATGCAGCACTGAATTGGAAACATAAACTTGACTTTGAAATGAGTGACTTTGAACTCTTTTAATGCAGTATGCCACCTGTGGTTCTCTTATCTCTCTCTGCAGTAGCAAAGATCTCAAGGGCACAAAATCCTCTACTTGAATACTGCCCCGTGTATCTCTTTCTTGACAGGAGGATCTGCAGGCTTCTCCAGTCTTGCTGAAGGACTAGCAGGACCCACCTCCCCCTCTTGAACCAGTGGGTCTTGGATTAAAGGAGGATTTTGATAGCTGGTAAGAGCCAGCCAACTCCACTTTACAGAGCTGTTAGCGATGGAAACTCCTTTAAAAATTCGTTTTACAGAGCTGCTTCCTAAATCTTTGAATGTTCAACTGCGTGTTGACAGTCTTATCTCCCATAGTTAATATGAATGACTGTCCCTTTTAATCAACCAAGCATTTATCGCCAAAGATGTCTCGAATTAAGGAGAAAAGGCTGATTAATAACCCTGCCTATCTCTGTGTTACTACCTCTTCAGAAGGGAGTTATTTTCTGTATTTTTTTAATTAATTGACACATTTGCTACTATTAATTCAGCAAGTTATTATGCCATAAAGGCATTTGTCAATAACATTTTCAGTGAAGGCTGATAGAATATACTTAAATTGTGGCTATGAAGACAGACCCACTGATGCTTACAGAGCCTTTTGGGGATGTCAGGAGGAGAAAGAAAATTCTCATTGTTGATGGTAGCATGTAACATTCTTATGAAAACAAAGAATCAGGGCTTATTGCTATGTTTAATAAGTCTAGGAGTTACCTCACTTCCTTACTAAAATTCTGCGTAAAAGAAGCCCCCAGAAACGGAGGCAAGAGGTATAAGAATACAGAATATCAAGATGTAAAAGATTACCAAGATTTCTGTGCCTCTAGCTCTAACATCCACCTTCCATTCCTGTCACATGTCACTCCCTTGATCTGATCTGTACAACCATTCCCTTTATCCCCCTCTTCTGTCACAGGGCTGTTTTGTCACTCACCAGAAGTGGCTCCATTACAATTACTCCAGAGCAGTTACTGTCTGTCTGACTTCTGTTTGAATGAGCTGGATAAACGTTGTCATTTGAAGCCCTTTTTATGATGGTCACTTTCTTTGCAGGAGTCCAGGACTTCCAGGCTTCACTTTCCTTTTCCCATTCCCCAAATGATTCCTTGAGCAAAATTGCTCATGGTGCATCAGAAGACACTGTCAGAAGAAAGAATATGAAACTGAATAGGTTATTTTGCCTCTTGCTGTTATGTCAAGCCCTTTAAGGAATGAATAATGAGCCATAGCTGATGCCAGTCATTCATGACCATTGCCAGAAATGTAATGCAAATGTAACTGCAAAGAAGTGATATGCTTACTCTTGGATGCAAAATTATTTTAGTTTTCCCTTCCTTATATATGATTGGAAAAAAGAGCTAGTGCTCCCATAGGAAAAGAAGGAAACGCTTGAGAAGTGGGAAAACTCTGTAGAAAATTATGTTCAAAGCACCATTTCTATTTTTGTATCCCATCTGCAGAGATGGGTCAAAGGCAAGCAAAGAACATAAATCCTATGCAATCAAAGAACTGCTAGGAAATGTCAGAGATTCCCCTAAGCTGCCAAGTTTGAGTGCAAGATCATAATACTTCTCTCTCTCTCTTCTCAGTGATATTCAGTATTTTCTTTTAAGCTGCAAGTTTATAATTAAAAAGGCATTAAAAATTCTTTAGCAATAAAGAGCAACAATCTACATAACAGAATAGAAAGGTTTGAATAGGCAAAGCACCTGCAGCCTGAAAGTTCAAAACCACTGCATAAATTGAATCAACTTATCAATACTAGAGTGTTTATTTTTTTCATTTAATTATATATTTTTAAGCTAAAGAAGGACAGTGCTCAGGGATTTACAGTGCTTATTTTCCTTTCAGAGAAATATCCTGATGTCCTCCAGCAACCTTAGTAAAACACTCTAGTCCACTTTTGCCATTGTCTCCCAGTGCCCATGTCTCTAAAATTCAAATCTAATTCAGCTTTTAAATCTTTCCTCCCTCTATTCCTAGGATACCTCACTCATCTACCTTCATGAATCCAAATCTGAGCAAGTACACAGGCAGAGCAGAGTTCTTCCCATCCAAAACTTTCCTCACTTGTTTAAAAGAAGTTTTACCAGAGAAAAAAAAGTGTATTCCTTTAAACACAGTGAGGAGCTTTATGTCTGGTTAACAAGCTACATGAATCCACATTTCTGTTGTTTGGAGAAAAGAAGAATCTGTCATCGCCCCAAACTGCTAGTCTTTTAGCTTAACCTATTTCTAAGACTATTGCTCGCCAGCACGTGTATGTAGATGACCTAACTGTATCAAGGCTATAAACAACACTCTTCAGGCTGTTTATTTACCAAGAAGATAAATAAAAGAACCCCTACAAAATGAAAGACTCATATCTCCCCTTGACAACATGAAAATCAGTTCGTAGTGAGTAAATAGCTTTTCGTCCAAGTTTGTACAAGATTTCTTGGGAAATGGATTCAAGTCCTGCACAGTCCCCCATCCAACCTCCCTCAGAAATTCACAGTCAAATCAGTTTGGAAATGATGAAAAGAATTTCCAGCATTTTCTGCTAGTAAGTGAAAAGTAAAATTATTCCTTGTTCCTCCTACCAAAACAGCCATTGATATGGAAACTCACAAGTCCCTAAATGACTCAGTTTCTCTGACCCTTCTGCAAAGTGGCACCACGAGGCACAGCCACCAGCACCACATGTTCTGTGTAGCTGGCCAAATTCAGTGAGTAGGTCTGTCACTGTTCACGGGAAACATCAGCAGTAAAACTTTGGCTTCTTCCCACCCAACCTGCATTGTTGTTTCCAGATTCCTCCCTCTAAAGGAAAATCACATCCCCTCTACCATGAAACAAAAAGAGGTAAACAACATAGAGGAGTACTTAAGCTTTTGTTCTCACTGCTTCTCAATGTGGCATCCTAACTTGATTTTTTTTGTCCCAGTCTGGTGTCCATTCTTTCCCATCCCCACGGATGTACTCATCCTGCAGAACTTTAAGATTGATTTTCCCAAAACCATTTGAATATTTCTATCACCAGGGTCAGTGTTACATTTCTAACTGTACTTTTCTCCTTATTAGAAACCCAGCTGAGGGCTGTGCAAAACCTTATGCATTTATATGCAGATGACACTTCTGTTTTCACTGAATGATGAGGTGTCCTCTCTTCCTAATTCCCTTTCCCCTGAAATGGCAAATGTGATCATCTGACTTAATGAGCACCTTTTCTTTCTTAAAGTTGGATTAAAAAAAGTGTGGCATAGGCTTTGTGTTCCTTTCCCTGCTCAAAATATCTCCCTTACACAATACGAACCACTAAATTTTCAGGACTAAAAGATGTGTAACTCTAAGATGCAATTATTGATGTTCATTACAGGTATTCACAGAATCACTTAGATGTTGTGCCCATCTTGTAGATTCCTTGATGTTATTTAAGAAACTCAGCTCTATCTGATCGAGTTGTAGGTTAAATTATAAGCCATTTGACCTGACAAAGGAGTAAAGCTAGGTGCAAAAATTACTAGGTGTTATCTTTAGTCTTTGGATTATGAAGCACAACAATCCTTCTAACACTTCGCATTTAATTCAATTCTATAACAACCTATGCCGTCACTCAGCAGTAACAACCTCTCTGAATGTAAACAAGACCATTAAAAAAATGTTTTCCCTCTTCCAATTTTCTTCGTATCTAAAATCAATTCATTTTAAAAATGTGAAAGCCTGCATATAATATAACTGATTTTAGCGCTTTCTGATTTATTTCTTGGGAATGTAGTGCCTTTTGCCTACATATAGACTTCTTTTTCTGGAGAAAAATCAATTTTGTGGTAAGGGAAAAAAGTGTCCCTCCTGTAAATTATTTTGGTAATCATTTAAGGGTCTTGCCCCTGTTGTCTGAACATGATCACATTAGATCATACAGACCATCAGCTACTGCCAATAAGCTTGGTTCCCCTGTGGCACTAAATGTAACATCTTGGGAGTGAGAGAAGTTTTTGACATGGACTTTTTTAACAGGTAAAAAATTAAATTAATAGGTCTTCACTTTCTGCTGAAAAGCAACGAAGGACATGGAAAACAGCTGAAGGTATACTGCTTAAAATGAAGCTGCTGCTGTGATAATAACCCTAAGAACTAGACCCAAGGCTTGTGCTGAGATTTCAAAAAAGAAAAACAAATTCTGAGAATTTCTTCAGAGTTAGGAAATGACACCTAACCCCAATTACATTTAACAGCCACTGAATTTTGTCAAGATAATTGCATCCATGGTCTTCAGCACTTACACTGTGTTGAATCATTCCCAATTGTCTTCTTACTTCTCAGCATCTTGGTATTCTTTGGACATTATTCAAAAGTTTGTTAATTGGTTTCACTTTGTCAGATTCACTTAATTCATCAAAATATGATCTTGAGGTAGGGACATGTCTCTTAAAATGGTCTATTTTTCTGGGTTTTTTTCTGCATTGAAATCAGTCTTTCTCATGTTTGTTTTTATTTAGACACAAAGATTGATCTTACAGATAGCAACAAATTAGACACTCTCACAACTGCAACCAGTTACAGAGAAAAAAGCAGTACAAGCATTGTTTATAAAACAACATGCTGGATTTAGGCCTAAAGTGTTTACATTGTAAATGTCTCCAGTTAGGTAGGGCAAAACCTTACAGACCAAATTCACCAAAATAGTTCAAGAAGAAATGAGGGATTGAAAAAAAAGTTACAAATGTAAGCATTCTTCTAAATCCACGCTTATGCGGTATTTAGTCTTATTTCTGCATTTTAATAGCCTATTTATTAAATAGACTTTCAGAATAAATGTGTTCCATATACAATATAAGAGGCCCTGCTACTGGCCTGTTGTGACCTACAATAATTTATGGTCCTGTCCCATTCCTGTTAAGACCTAAAGAAATTAATCACTTTGAATTTCAGATATTTCAGATCCCACTCAGATTCAAGGTTGCAGTCATGGTACTAGTGTCTTCATCAAGACTGCAATTTCTCCCATATTAAAGGTATATCTCACCAGTTTCAGATAGCTACATGGAAAATGCCTTTGGTTCATACTTTGTGTCAGAATAACTCCTCAGTTATGTTATTAAGAAAAAATTTTAAATATTAAAAAAAAACGCAAAAAACCAGAGCTTCTAAAATCTTCATCTCCAAGTTCCTGCTTATGATTACAGATTTGGAAGTGCAACGTTGTGCATTTATGCAGCATGATCCTGTGTATTTTATGGTCCCTGTGGTATCACTGAAAACCAAGGACGACATCAACTTGAGAAATTCATTTAGTCCTTGCAGGAGGATTTCTGCTTTGCTGCAGGTAACTTACATAATTTGGGTTCTATTTCATTCTTTTTTTTTTTTCAGTAAGCATGAATAAATGTTATTTTATTAGAATTGCTTTTACCCATACATCAAGATCTAGAAAATCAATATAAGTATTTCTTTTCAGGAAGAGAAAACTTTGCATTCTTCCCATTGTTACTTGGAATGAGTTGGCAGCAGCTAAAAATCTTGCAATGTAAGAAATTAAAGAGGAGGAAATGAGAAGTAAATCACACTACTTCTGATTATGAACTAATCTTCATTATGGACATTCTACTTCATGATTATGATCACCTATTGTCCCACAAGATTCAATCAGTAACTTTGGGCAATTGAGCAGTGCCACCAATTTTCTCCATTGTAAAGGACATTTAAGTACATTAAAGTCATTATGATCTCCAGAAGAAAAGAACCCTGACTTTCTCAGTTCTTTAGTCCCACCAAAGAACCAGACCTCTCAATGTAAGTTGTTTACTTGACTCATTTCTTGTAAGATCAAAAAAACAACTGGGTGCATGTTCTGCAGCCTGTTTGAAATGATGCATAAGAGGACTCATTCCCTAAAGAGCACAGTGTTTAGAACTTGTGTAGGGGAAGTCTATTCGGAGTTGTGATATTGATCAATATGAGTGTAATTAAATCATTCCATGATTAAAATTCCTCTAGCCTTTCAAAGTTCTGGTTTTTTTTAAATCAGCATTTCTTAATCTGTTTTGTGTCACTACTATATAATGTGTGACTCTGTCCAAGAATAATCTGACTTTATTTATCACTTTACATTTTTGTTTATATCATTTGTTCTGCATCAGCCCAAAATACCAATACAATTTCTTGACTAAGAGATATATTGCAATTCTCAGCTCACAGTCATCCTTTTCTTACTGCTTTCTTTTGTTCAGTTTTGTCATACTCTGTATTCTGGAATTTAAAATTCCATTCTTTTTTCTGGCTCTTCCATATGTCTATTGTTCCCTTAATGTGATGCATATCAGTATCTAAGCTGAATAGCTGATTAGAAATTCTACAAAGTCCAGTGCAGAAGACTTGATTGTTTCCCTCTACACGGAGGAGGAAGCACCTGCATTACAATTAACCAAGTAATTTCTTTAAGATTTACCAAGTAAAATGCATTCCATCCATCCTCTTGTAGCAGGTATTTAGTACAAGACAGTCATTCAGATCTTCCCAATAAACAACAGAGGTGGGCACCACAGAGGGGGAGATGCATCCCATGCTTTGGTTATAAATTCCATGTCCATGATGATCAGGGACATGCACATAGGCATATCCTACAAATTATTCCATGGACCAGAGAACATCCAGTATGAATTTACTACAAAGGGTAATTGTCCCTACCAGAACAGTCATCATCCCTAAAGGGACAGTACTGTTTTGAAATAAACAAGGGTCCCTAAGTGGCTTGCATCAGCTAATTTGGAAAATCTTTGCTAGGGTTTGTGCAATAATTTATCTCCTAGGACATGAGACAGTCCCTTGCAAAATTTTCACTTACAACATTCTTATACAGGGTCTTTTCAGAGCAGAGAGTGAACTGGCATCAAGCAGTGAGTGCGTGTCAAGCAGCACAAATGCATTCGAGGTGGGACTACAGCAAAAGGAAAGATGCTGGTATCAACATGCAGTTTAAATTTGTCCTGGCCAGACTTCATTCTATCTTTGCTTCTGGCAGGTAGTACTAGGAAAGCCTTAACCACTGAACTTTTATACAAAATCCAACACAAGCCTCAGGAGTTTCACAATGACATCTGGAGCCAGCAGAAACTTCACCTTGAATTAAAATCCACTAAAACTCTTGAACAATCAAACACTGTACATTTTCAATTGTTCACACAGAAAATATTGGTACTTTCTAACCTAGCTCTGTGTATAAAGCTGCCCTATACCTATGAAAAATCATAGTACCACTATTTGAGTTCAGCAGTTCACAGAGGTTAAGATCCCAGCAATCATCCGAATAACTGCTCTTATCTACTGTATGTTAGAGATTTAACCCTCCATGGAGCACAGTAATTTTTCTCTAGTATATCAACTTTTGGCAATATATCCAGACTTAATCCAAAGCTACATGGAGAGCTTTGTTTCCATGGAACACCGTTCCTCCTTCTACTCTGTACCAACTTTATTTCCTCCTAGTTTCTCATTTAAGTCCACCTGATCACATATTCCAACCTAGGTTCTTAATAAGCCAGTTTGGAATTTATTCCTAAATACCATAATCATCCCCTTCTATCATTATGACACACTGAAACAGTTAACCTCTCTCACTGTTAGCCTTTTTTCTTCAAGTTTTGAATTTCTTCTCCATCCACTTCAATTTCAACAGTGTTTTTGACTGTGGACACTGAGTTTCACATAGTATAAAGTTGTATCAAAGGCAAAAATCACCTCTCTAGCACAGTTATTCATGAAAATAATACTTTTCTTCACAGAAGAAAATCTTCTAAGATTTCATGTTTTGTTGCTTACACATTATAACCATTTGAAAGTACCTTGTTTTTCTCTTAATTCATTCACATAAAGCACTCAGGTCTTGCAAGACTAATCTATCAAGTGTTTCAGAGATCCTAGTAGGTGGCATTCAAGCTAGCTATCTGGATCTGAACAGCCACTCAGACTTTTCACTCAGTAAAACAGGCATGTCCACAGGCAATAAATCTGTTTATTTTGTGTGTGTGCTAGAAGATTGTGTGAATTTTATTCTAGAGATGCCCATTGGCCATGAAGAATACTTCTAGTCACCTTGAAGCACTAAGAAGTTGGTGTCAAATAAACTCTCCCATTTTGACCCTCTTGCACCTCCCAATAGTGGATCTATATGCTTTTTACCAGAAAATGATCGTACTTTGTTAAGCAACCTTGAAAACTCCTTTTTCCAGGGTAAAGGGACTT
Source organism: Vireo altiloquus (assembly GCA_013396875.1). Taxonomy (NCBI): domain Eukaryota; kingdom Metazoa; phylum Chordata; class Aves; order Passeriformes; family Vireonidae; genus Vireo; species Vireo altiloquus. The sequence continues at coordinate 333,939 of VZRF01010837.1, forward strand.
TCAGAATCACACTAAATCTTCGCATGAGGGGGGCACATTATCCAAGCACAAGGACTAATTAAATATAAAAATCTTTAAAACTTGATTGGAGCAACCTGGAAAATTAATGAATGGCCTCAGAGTGTTTGGCTACATGGCTGAGCCTGCTGTAATAATCAAAGGAATGAACAATTCAGCCTCAGTCATGGGATGATTTGTTTTTATCCAAATGGAAATAATAACAGGAAGAGCAGGTGTATGTGCATTTCTGTGCATGTTACAAATGTCTGTAGAAACATGAGGTCAGCACATCCCAAGTATTAAAACCACAAATTCCAGGGGGGAGATTACTTAATAGTTTTAATTAACATCCTGTTATTCTATCACAGGAACAATGCATTTTAAGCAACATTTACATATGGGATCAATAAATCGGGGTGCTTTTATTAAAGTGCCTAAATAAGGAATTTAGAAATTGACAGCTGAGCTGTAGAAAGACAAATTCAGTGATTCAAGTATTGAAGGCCTATCAGCCTCAACTGATTCTCTCCAAAATCTGTACATCACTAGCACTGGCTCCACATGAGAATGACTGGAGTTTCAATACTGCTGTACATAGCTGTAGGTAAAATCTATCCAAGGCCTGAATGTGTCATGGTGTTCATGCCACAGAAAAAACACTGTGACTGAACAGCAAATCTTATTTTAATTGAGATTCACCTCACCTAAATTTAAGGCCTCTAAAGTTAGAATAGCTAGATTAGTTGTCTGACATTTAGATGCCCGAGATTAGGTGAAGTTAATTCTGTGATGAAAAAATTCCACAGCTTAGTTCTGAGTATAAAGTCAAAGAGATGGTACCTCCTATTTGTGCTCTTCTGCTAATGAGGAGTGGGAAATGGGCCTTGCCCTTGGTTTTAATTTAGTGTGAAGGTTCCAGTTTCTTCCAATACGTATATGCAGCATGTGTAACATAGGCATCCATAAGGCAGGAATTTCAGCAGTGTACTTCTGTGATGGTGTGTCAGATGAGATGAAAGCAGAATGATTCACTTTTCTCACCCCACAACAAGCCATTTCATGCAGAGCACTGCTTACATGCTGTAAAGACTGAGCACACCACCATCACTTGGACATACCCTGAATTTCCTCACTGGAAAATAATGTGATTAAAAAAAGAATCAGAGGCAGAAAGAAGAGGTCATAACCAGGTCTTGACACAAAGAAATGAGGAGCATTATGGAAATCAGGCTTTCAGCATAGAAGGAAAGTGGAGATATTAGAAAACTGAGATGCCTGAAGGTCAGGCAGGGTGCAGGAGAATGATGTTTACACAACCAACCACACAGTATCAGGAAGCAGAGCACTGAAACTCTGCTTTGTCCAGGCTAATTAGTCCTGCTGAGAAATTCCATCCTGACACCATTATACAGCTTGAGTTCCTAAATGAGCTTGTTCAGTGTCCAATGCAGACATGGCTCCCCATTCCCGGAGAGGAATGCATTAACACTTGTACCTCAAGAAGAAGCTTTATCTTGTTGAGCTCACAGCAAAGCACAAGATTAGATGAGAGTAAGTAATGTGCACTCAGTTTTGCAATTGACACTTCTGCAATCAAAAGTATTGTTTAGTTGCTTGTTGTGTGTTCCCCAAGGTAGGCAGCTAAGCACAACACAGCAGTTTGCTTGCCCTCCACCCTCACCTCAGTGGGCTGGGGGAAAAAGAAGAATAAAAAAGCAGGAAAACTTCAGGGCTGAAGTTAAAGCACATTTAATAAGTGAAAGTTACATGAAATAAGAGGAAAATAAAATAAAACAAAACAATCAATGCAAAGGCAATCCTCAAGTCTCATGGGTAGACCAATGCCTGGCCAGCTCCCAAGCAAAAGAAAAACCTGAAGCACCTAACTCCTAAAATCTCTCTCTTTTCTCTTTTTATTGTGGAGCATGACATTATATGGCATGGACTATCTCCTCGGCTAATGTGGATCCTCTGCCTGGTTCATCAACCTATTGCACAACCCCCATTTTTTTCACTCAGGAGGAGAGGGGAGGACAGAATGAGACACAGAGAAGTCCTTCACTCCCTGAAAACACTGTTCAGCAATAGATAGAATATTATTATATTATCAGTACTGTTTTGGTCAAAAATTTAAAACACAGCACCATCCAATCTGCTATGAAGAAAGCAAACTCTATCCCAACATGCAGTGCATTGCTGAATAACATAATTCAAGAGTAGCCTCTTGGTGAGAGGATGGATTTGAGTCATTATAGCACACACCAACACAGTGGGATCTGCAGCTTTGCAAACCAAACCCTCTGTGATTTATTCCTTCCAGCACAAAGGGTCTCGTTATCTTTGTATGTGTTACAGTGAGATATCATTCCAAATCTGACAAAAGTGTTTACTTGCACAGACAGCCAAGTCAGATAGAAGAAAAGCAAGAAAAGGTTACCCAATCAACTGAACATAATCATATATAGATAATTTCTATTTTTAATGCAGGAAACAAACCTCCTTTTTTTTTCCTCTCTTTGTCAGTAGCACAAGGGTATGATTCTTCCGTCAGAATTCATCCGATCATTACACACTCCATAGTATTTCCAGTGCCTTGGTGGCTATGTTTGGCTGTGCCTCTGAAACTAATTTCCCAGGTTATCTACATTGTCAGCCCCTCAGATTATCCTCTGAGAAATACATCATCTGAGAAACACCAAATCTGCAGAAGTATTTAGCCCTTGCTCCAGGTGTCCCAGTGTCTGGTCCTGCAGCTCATCTCCTGAGATGTGGCACATGTAACGTTAAAGTTCGCATTTTTCTGCCATGCCCTGGTATCCCTGACCCCCAATCAATAATTTTCCAGAAGTCCACTATCTGGTTCTCCATTTTGTAATAGAACGCTACCATAATTAGGCAACTGGAATCTGGGGAACAGTAAATTGCTACAGCCCCTTCAGTCCTTCCCCTGTTCACAATTCCTCAAAACCACGGTACACAGCAAAGACTTCACCACAGGTTTTGTTGACACGTGCAGCTATCAGAGCACACAGAAAACTGTTTTTACCAGGACTTTCTGAGTGGTGGTCACCCAGACATAGAAAAATGTTGAATATTTTCCCTGCTGCCAAAGCTGGCAAACCTCCTGATATTAAAAATCCATGACCTATTGTGTGAATTGATAGATGCAATTAACTAAAGCTACCACAACCTACAGCTGAAGAGCAAACACTAAACTTATTCCATCACCTCACTGGCTGGAGGATTCCAAGCAAGAGCACATACACTGCTAAGCTTAGTCCAATCTTGGCAGGGACACAGAACACACAAGCCCATGCCCAACTCCATCATATCAAAGGGCCTGGCACATACACTAAACTTCACAATGCTGTGCTTTCTATAACCTCTAGGGTTCATGTCTCTCTTTCTCCCAGCAGGAAACCCAAGCCTGTCTGTGAAGGGTACCTTTTAAATCTTAGACAGCATTCTGTTCTCTTCTACAGAAATTCTGCTTCCCAAGACAGACGGAAAGCAACCCAAAGCAAGCACAACATGTGAAATTGCCCATATGGAATATTCTTAGCATCCCCCAGTCGCAAGGTCATCTTGAGAAAAAACAACTCTATCTTCCCTTCTCCCCAATCTTCCAGTTTTAAGCCTTTCCTCCCAATGCCCATGTCTACAGGATCTTTGCTAGGGGTGACTTTCAGGGTTGATGATCAACTTCTTGACTAGAGTGAACATCAAAAAAGAAACGCCAACACTTTGCATGCCGGTATGCAGGTTGACCTCTGGTACCTGGAAGAATGTTTCATATGTAATCACATCACTGCTGAAGAATAGTGTGGTGTCTCAGTGCATGGTTTGATGAGCACTCAGAGCTGCAGACTCAAAAGATCACTGTACTGCTGAATACAGGAATGCTTGTGAATAGTCCATGGCACAGCTTTTGGAGGGCAGCTAGCATCATCCAGGACATTTGTCTGGCACCAGTGATGGTATAAACCAGAGACCATTCGTGATCCTATAGGCAGATTGCCCCCATTTGCAGTCCAAGATAATTTATTCACGTAGACATTGATCATTCTATGCCAGATGGTCTCACAGAGAGAAAAGTGGCCTCACACACAATTTATTTACTAGAAAAAACATATTGCTATAATTTATTTACTTTTTATTTACTAGAATTTATTTACTCTTTACATTTCATTCACTGGAATAAATAGAATAGCCAAAGAACTGAAGCTTGGTGTTGGTAGTCTTCAGAGTTCAGCCATGTCTTCAGTATACAGGACAGCAACAGAGAAATGACAGACACTGTTGAGATTCACAAGAATCTGCCTGGAAAAAATTAAAAATGGAATAAGAAAATGTAGCATTTCACTTCTGTGATGGAAAATACGGATAATAATGCTCATTTCCCTTTTAGAATGGGGATTTATGAGACTGACAGTACAGGAAGAGCTCTGAAAATTACAATATACATGTTGAACTTAAGATTTATTCAGCAGTATTAGTTAGCATTACTGGCATTAATGATATTAGAAAACGAAAAAAGTGTCTGAATAGCCAGGGCAGAAACTGAACCACTGAGAAATTAAAAATATATTCACAGAAAGCCCTTGCAGAAGACAATTACATGGCAGAAAACTCAGCCACTTATTCAAGCAAATCAAAAAGGAGCCCACACGTCAAGTAACAATTGAATTAAGATACCAATCACCATATCTATTAAGCTTTTTAAGATTATGTGACAAAGTTTAAAAGAACATTGCAGTACAATGTGAAATATTATTCTTCTTGCTACATCTAATTACAAAGAGGTTTAAATCACTTGATTTAACCTTTAAAAAAAACCCTGCTTCAAATAAATAATATTAAAAATAGAGATTTGATATGCAGCTTCCCTATGAATGGATTATACACTGGCAATTTTTAGAGCCACTGTGAAAGAAATTACATTGAAAATTTTCCTCTTTCCTTTCTTGAGCAGGGCTGGGATGAGGACAGGTCCAGTTATCAGCCCATGGTTCTGGGCCACACACAACAGGACGGTGGCAGGGCTCCAAACCTTGGCCATGGACAGGGTGTCCAGGGAAGACAGGCTGGGATTGCAAGGACTCATAGTGATCTCAGGGTTCAGATTTCACCTCATCAAAGCATTTAAACAAATATTTTAACACCCAGGTAAGCAGTTAAGAATGTGACTGATTTTACCTTACAAACAGTTGATGTCAATGCAAATTATTGACACAGATGGAAATGCTGCTCTTGAGTGAAAGCTGTGTTTATTCTCTCTGAAGTGAGAAGAACTAGCCTATTAAAAGAACTAGCCTATTTAAAGCACTTGGCTGGATCAGGATGACATAAAAGAACTTTATTCATTCCATGATTCTCTGTCCAACAGCATACTGCAATTGAATAGTAATGATATCATTAAATTTTAGGACTACAGTGTTTTGTAAATTAATTTGGCCTCTCTGTCTTGGGAGGCAAAGGGCAGGGAGGGAGTCCTTAAATACTGATGAATTTTTTTAATAGATGATGAGAGCCTTCATTCGTGGAAAAACACTTAGCTCGTTTATACTGTATTCCAGACATCCCTGTATCACTTTCACTTCTGAAGTCTGATGCTGTTCTGAAATGGGATGAGACAGTAAAATCTGTGAGATGAAGTTCATTGTCTTATGTTTCCCTCAGTCTGAATAAATTACCAAGCTAATAATACTACTGCATTAAAGACTAGTGCCAGTCCCAAAGTTTGCTCCTGAATTAATTCCAGTCCAAACTGTCAAATCTGCATGTAATTAAGTCATTGTTACCCTACAGGAATATGCCTATTCACCTTTTCATCTAGCAAATACTCAATGCTGTCACTGATAAGTCACTATCATCTCACCTGGACAATTTTGTGAGATTCTTAGGCAGAGATGAAGAATCAAGCAAGTAAATTTAATGTGTTTTTTCAGGGATTACACTAGTACCTTCTTCACATCCTGGTTTTATAGACTAGACATTTGGCAGGTGAAAGCTAATGACTTAGGGTTTGCACCAGATTGGTGGCCATTCAGAAATCCCAGATGCCTCCATTACACACATGCAGATCACTGTGCTAGCTCACAGGCTACTGCATGTGTTAGTCTTGAATGTGCAAGAAGGAAGGAATAAAGGTAATTTAAAACCTACTCAGTCTAAGAAGTCCATTATGTGTCAAATCTAGCACTCATGTGTACCCCGCATAGACAGATAATGTGGATTATATTTAGGAATAAATTCTGTACTGTGAGGGTGGTGAGTGGATGCCTCACGCCTAGAAGTGTTCAAGGCCAGGCTGGATGGGGCTCTGAGACACCTGGTCTAATGGAAGATGTCCCTGCCCATGGCAGGGGGGTTGGAACTAGATGGTCTTCCATGTCCTTTCCAACCCAAGCCATCCTATGTGTCTATGATGATTTTGTGATATACATTCAGAACATAAAAAAGTATCCAGGATGGATCTTTCATGCATGTGTCTACCTGGCCAGACAGATAAACATCAACCCCATGTTACTGTAGTAATTCTTCACAGGAAAGTGATGTGACACCATGTCTTTCAGCACCAAAACCCAGTTCTTCACCATGCAAGTTAAGGGTAATTCTCTATGGACTGGTAACACTCACAGGCTGTGTCTGTATTGGTGAACAAAATATTACAGAATTGTTGCCTGACACTGAAGCCAGCTGGCACAGTACAGCTTTTATCCATCCTCTCAGTCTCCAGTGCGGCATGTCCATAGCCACAGTGCCTGTTCAGAATCATCCCTCATAGCTTTCCAACTTGGCTGGGAAGCACTTGATTGAACGCTGGGTGCCTCCAGTCAAAACCATGCCAGGGATAACGCTCACAACACAACAGAAGAGATGGCTGAGGTCCATGCCACAGGAGCATATCCTAGCATTATCTAATTTACCAGCATAAATGTGACTACACCAATTATTATGATGATGAGGCTGATAAAGAACAAAAAATACCCAAAGTTTTTAAGTTGCACAAGGACATATTTTTGTGGACTCGCACATTTAAAAGTTTGGTTTAATCTACTAATGTACCAGTATGGAACAAAAAACCAAGAAAGCAAGTTTATTTACCTCAACTTGCCTCACAGAGAATCTGGCCCAGGCTAAAGTTACTCAAATGCCCTTTTCATTTATTTAGAAGTTGGACAACTAAACAAAGAGAAGGCACTCCATCAACTGAAAAGAAGAGGACTACAAAAAGACCTTTCTACCCAAATCCCAGTTCCATAGCCACTTCTTCCTTTCCTGGTTTAATTTCAGATTCAGTGCCAGTAAATATTCCTAGAGCGATGGCTGAAAAAAATCATTTCCAGACCAAAAAACAATGGAGGAAATATTACTGTGGAAGTAGGGTATATAACCTGTCAGGACCTCCCTGAGGCAAGGAAAGAAATGCAAACTCTGCGGATGAGGACCCCAAAAATGTTTTTTTTCTCCATAGGTTGTAACAGAAGCCTTGAGTAGTTGTCTTAAACAGAGATGCCTATTTTATCAGAGAAATCTCTCCTGACTTTCCCCCTCCTATCTTTGTTGTGCCTGTTTCTAACCACTTCCCTTTACAGAGGGAACAGATGCCCCCAAACTGCTGAAAGTCACATTTCAAGTGATTCATAAGGTTGGGCTGGCAACAGCAGCACTATGCACTCCTTCCTGCTCTCTTATTCCTTAGAGGACAAAATGAGACATCCAAGTTAGACTGGGATCTCTTATTTCTGCCTCTCCTCTGCAAAATCTGCCCTTTCCGAGTATTCCAGTGACAGCCTCACTCTTCTTACACAAGAAAAATGTCCTTGGAATCACAACAGATAAGGCAAAAACATCAGCCATGGAAGCAGGTGAAAATACTACTGGTGTACTCAGGGTTTAATCCCAGGAGCAGTCCTGTTCAATACTGTTGTCAACAAGTTTTCTTTAGTACCAAACTGGGATGTGCTGTTGACCCTCTGAAGAAACAAGGCATTGAAGAGGAGTCTAGGGAGATTGGAGCACTGGGATGAAATTTAACAAGTCTCAGTGCTGGATTCTGCACGTGGGATGGATTAACGCTGGGCACAGACATAAACTGGGAGATGACTGGCTGGAGAACAGCCCTGTAGAGAGGGATCTGGGGGTGCTGGCCAGCAGGAGTTCAACACTATCCAGCAGTGTGTTCAGGCAGCCAGGAGGGCAGACCCCATCCAGCACAGGGGTATCCAACATGGCATCACCACTCAGGCAGAAGAGAAGATTGTCCCACTGTTTTCAGTGTTGGTTAGGCCTCACCTGGAACAAGATGTGCAGTGCAGGGCCTCACAACTTAAGAACAATGTGGAAGTACTTGAATGTGTAGAGAAGGGCAACAAAGCTGATGACAGGGTTGGAAGGAATGTCCTGCGTTGAGTGGCTGAGGACTCTGAGTTTGTCTAGTTTGGGGAAAAGGAGGGGCAACCTCACTGCCCCCTACAGCTTTNGTGGCTGAGGACTCTGAGTTTGTCTAGTTTGGGGAAAAGGAGGGGCAACCTCACTGCCCCCTACAGCTTTCTGATGTGAGGACATGGGAGGTGAGGTGCTGAGGGGTTGGAATGGTTCAAAGTTGCAAAGGATGGTTCAGACCGGACTTTGGGAAGCATTTTTTAATCAAGAGGGTGGTCAAACACTTCAATACGCTTCCTAGAGAGGCTGTCAGTACCCCAAGTCTGTCAGTGTTTGAGGCATTGGGTCTTTTTAGTGGGAGCTATATGGCTCACTTTTGAATTACAGATGTATACATAAGCGTATACATATATATGCATATATATTTATCTAAGTTTTGTATTATAGAAGTATTCAGTAAAGATTGGCTCTTAGAGGACAAACTGATTTTGCCCTGACAGACTGACACTGTCCATAACTGGAAAAGTCTGACAGATGAAGGAAAAATGAGATGGAGAAGTACCTGTGCATGAAACATGCTCCAAAAATTTGGAAAGACTCCTTAAGGTCATTGAGTTGTCATACCCATGCTGTTATGATTAGTAAATAGTAAAAGAGATGGAGAAGAATGGATGTGCTTAATGTTATAGGGACATCTTAGTTGCTGTGTCCTATGCCATAAAAGCCTTCACCTCTGGAAACTTCCTACACTTCTGCTGAAGTAGATCAGTAATGTTCATCTCCATTCAGGTGTCACAGTCAGACCCAAAATCCTATTTATGCTAACCACAATAAAAGTAAAATTTAACATCCCCTACAGCACCTAAGTTCAAGAAAAAAAATGAGATCTTCCTGCTATCCTTTACCCAGAGCCATTGATTGAGGCTGCTGTTTGTAAGACAAATGCCACATCAGCACCAAGACTGCTTCTTCCCATCAACACTACAGATGTAGTTCCCTGTGAAGAAAAGTTTGAATCAATGACCCTTGTCTTGAACTCAAGCTTTACAGTAGGCACCTAACTCTGAGTCAGGTAGGAGAAGGGTTACACTGAACAAACTATTTTTCTCTAGACTGCCCTTCTCTGTCAAACAACTAGGAAAGCACACTTGCATTGGGTCAGGAGGTGGAGAATGAGCCCTTGTATTCAGTGAAGTGATAGGATGCATCAGCTCAGTCCCGTCTCCTGTTCTTCTGTTGAGATGCTGTAGTATGTCCCCACACATAAAAGAGGCAGGTGGAAAATCCCACTAGCAAACAAACCTCTGGGACAAGAGGCATCCTGAAAGTCTTCTGATCTAAATTTCTGGAACCATGTCAGGAATCTAGNAAATCTCTCCTGACTTTCCCCCTCCTATCTTTGTTGTGCCTGTTTCTAACCACTTCCCTTTACAGAGGGAACAGATGCCCCCAAACTGCTGAAAGTCACATTTCAAGTGATTCATAAGGTTGGGCTGGCAACAGCAGCACTATGCACTCCTTCCTGCTCTCTTATTCCTTAGAGGACAAAATGAGACATCCAAGTTAGACTGGGATCTCTTATTTCTGCCTCTCCTCTGCAAAATCTGCCCTTTCCGAGTATTCCAGTGACAGCCTCACTCTTCTTACACAAGAAAAATGTCCTTGGAATCACAACAGATAAGGCAAAAACATCAGCCATGGAAGCAGGTGAAAATACTACTGGTGTACTCAGGGTTTAATCCCAGGAGCAGTCCTNCCAGGGACCGGCCTCCTCAGTACTGTTGTCAACAAGTTTTCTTTAGTACCAAACTTGGGACGTGCTGGTGACCCTCTGAAGAAACAAGGCATTGAAGAGGAGTCTAGGGAGATTGGAGCACTGGGATGAAATTTAACAAGTCTCAGTGCTGGATTCTGCACGTGGGATGGATTAACGCTGGGCACAGACATAAACTGGGAGATGACTGGCTGGAGAACAGCCCTGTAGAGAGGGATCTGAGGGTGCTGGTCAGCAGGAGTTCAACACTATCCAGCAGTGTGTTCGGGCAGCCAGGAGGGCAGACCCCATCCAGCACAGGGGTATCCAACATGGCATCACCACTCAGGCAGAAGAGAAGATTGTCCCACTGTTTTCAGTGTTGGTTAGGCCTCACCTGGAACAAGATGTGCAGTGCAGGGCCTCACAACTTAAGAACAATGTGGAAGTACTTGAATGTGTAGAGAAGGGCAACAAAGCTGATGACAGGGTTGGAAGGAATGTCCTGCGTTGAGTGGCTGAGGACTCTGAGTTTGTCTAGTTTGGGGAAAAGGAGGGGCAACCTCACTGCCCCCTACAGCTTTCTGATGTGAGGACATGGGAGGTGAGGTGCTGAGGGGTTGGAATGGTTCAAAGTTGCAAAGGATGGTTCAGACCGGACTTTGGGAAGCATTTTTTAATCAAGAGGGTGGTCAAACACTTCAATACGCTTCCTAGAGAGGCTGTCAGTACCCCAAGTCTGTCAGTGTTTGAGGCATTGGGTCTTTTTAGTGGGAGCTATATGGCTCACTTTTGAATTACAGATGTATACATAAGCGTATACATATATATGCATATATATTTATCTAAGTTTTGTATTATAGAAGTATTCAGTAAAGATTGGCTCTTAGAGGACAAACTGATTTTGCCCTGACAGACTGACACTGTCCATAACTGGAAAAGTCTGACAGATGAAGGAAAAATGAGATGGAGAAGTACCTGTGCATGAAACATGCTCCAAAAATTTGGAAAGACTCCTTAAGGTCATTGAGTTGTCATGAGTCAGGTGTTATGATTAGTAAATAGTAAAAGAGATGGAGAAGAATGGATGTGCTTAATGTTATAGGGACATCTTAGTTGCTGTGTCCTATGCCATAAAAGCCTTCACCTCTGGAAACTTCCTACACTTCTGCTGAAGTAGATCAGTAATGTTCATCTCCATTCAGGTGTCACAGTCAGACCCAAAATCCTATTTATGCTAACCACAATAAAAGTAAAATTTAACATCCCCTACAGCACCTAAATTCAAGGAAAAAAATTAGATCTTCTGCTATCCTTTACCCAGAGCCACTGATTGAGGCTGCTGTTTGTAAGACAAATGCCACATCAGCACCAAGACTGCTTCTTCCCATCAACACTACAGATGTAGTTCCCTGTGAAGAAAAGTTTGAATCAATGACCCTTGTCTTGAACTCAAGCTTTACAGTAGGCACCTAACTCTGAGTCAGGTAGGAGAAGGGTTACACTGCTGTCACTATTTTTCTCTAGACTGCCCTTCTCTGTCAAACAACTAGGAAAGCACACTTGCATTGGGTCAGGAGGTGGAGAATGAGCCCTTGTATTCAGTGAAGTGATAGGATGCATCAGCTCAGTCCCGTCTCCTGTTCTTCTGTTGAGATGCTGTAGTATGTCCCCACACATAAAAGAGGCAGGTGGAAAATCCCACTAGCAAACAAACCTCTGGGACAAGAGGCATCCTGAAAGTCTTCTGATCTAAATTTCTGGAACCATGTCAGGAATCTAGCCCCTCTGTTTTTAAGCACCAATAAAAACCAAATTGACCTGGAGGTGGCTGCATTTCAGTGGTGGGGAGCAATACCACACCAGACAGGGGCACACAAGGCCCTCAGTCAGGGAAATGGATAAGAACAATTGAAGAATGATGTACAGAGATGGTCATTCGACTGTTGAAAAACAAAACAATTTGCATTCTTCAACAGGTAATAATTGAAATAGCCAGGCAGTTCCATGAGATTTCAGCAGTCTTACATATATGAAGCTTGTAAGATCCCATTTACAATAATGCCATAAAGGGGTTCAAAGAAAAAGAAAAATACAATTATTCCTATTATCTTTCTAAGACAGTATTTTATTCACATTTCTGACTGTTTCAATCTGCCATGAAGTTTAACCATCCCTATTCTCTTTTGAATGCTAAATTAATAGGTACTGAGAAACTCTGACTTATTTTCTTCTGTTATTTTTTTCTTTTTTTTAGTCTGAGTCATGTCATTCTAAGCAACCTCCTAAAAACAATCTGAAACAGCAGGTACTGTCTTTCACCAGACACTTATCTCCTCTCTGCCTACATCATTTTAAAAGGAAGCTGCACTGGAAATGGGATTTGATTACAAAAGGAATCAATCTGTAAGTCAGAAAAAAGAACCTCCTTCGTAATTTATATAGCCCTGCAGCTTCACCCTAATTAATGTTCATCTGTAACTTATTCCTCCTGCAGGTTTTTCCTTCTAAATGAGTGAAAAATGACAGGAAACCTCTGGTAAGTAGTTTGCTATTACAGAATTATAGAAAAAACTGGATTGACTCATTTAAAGCCCCTAGTAATAGTCTCATAGGTCATAAGAAAATCTTGTCATTCAGTTTAAATAGGGTTTTATTTGATCCAGGTGCAGCTGGATATCAGAAAGGCAATGTAAATACAACAATCTATTGTCAAGAGTGTAGGCAGTTTAATTTCTTTGCAGATGATATATACCTGGATTTTCTGTTTAACTGGCAGGATAATCAGCATGCAACTGTGGGAGACAATCACTAATGCGATGAAATATGGAAATGAGCCTGATGCACAGAGAGAGAGTGGAAGCATAGTCCTGGGGTGAAAGACTGGATTCATGGTCTGGGCTTGATTGTTATCTCTGCTGTGGGCAGAAGTCTCTGTCTACAGAAAGAAAATACTGATACTCCTTTCTCTCATCCTTGGTCTATTTATGGTTGAAAACCTTAAACACAAGGACCATCTCTCATCTTTTGCATGTCTGCAGCCTAGGGTATAGGCCCTTTCTTGTAATGCAAGTGCATAAACATAAACATACACTACTAATACAGAGAGAAAAGCAATGTGTAAATACAGAGCAGGTATATCACCAGGCATACATCTACCTTCTGCACATGAAAAACTGGGACAGGCAAAAAATCCAAATTCTTACGAATGCAAAAATATGTTATCAGAGGTTTTATAACATTTGCCACCTCACCACAGAGAATGATGGAAAGCTTGGTTCAATATACTTATTAACCTTGCACATTCACAATTTAATGCAGTAACTCCTTTCATCACAGGGAAACATGCATACGAGCAGCTGAAAGAAGTGCTCAAAATCAAATGGTGGAAGCTAAGAAGGATTTTTATATATGCAAACGACATGCATCAATTCCTAGACAATATCTTAGGGGGAAAAAACCAACTACGTTTATTCACTTATATTAATTACTGTTTTTCAGAAATCAACACTAAATGTACCCATTAGAAGCAAAGTTTTCCAGTGCTTCCATTTTCCAAGTGAGGAAATAATTTGGCTAGGAAAGTAATTTATTTGACTCTTCCAAGTATAATTTATGGCATACACATGAGGTTTTTCCAAAGCAACATTATCCCAACACTGAATTATAATGAGATGGAGTGCAGTGCTGACTTTTATTTTTGATTGTCATTCAGATAATTAAGATTACTTTAACATTTTAGACAAAACAGTGATAAGACCAGCAATATATATGGAAATTGGATTTCAGGTTTTGCTGAACTTATTCCTTCTAGGTAACAGCAAAGCTTAAGATCTAGTCTCACTTGCTTCATATCACAGAGTACATTAAAATTATGCTTCCATTTCACATTTCTATAAATGGATTAACCTTTCCTAATTTAAGCAGTTTGCAGATGGCCTTGGAGGGCAGCTCTTGCCCCCCAAATTGTATGTAGCAAAATTGCTCTGCTACAGCTCTAATAAACCTGCACTATGAGGGGAAATACAGGAAGAATTAATGTTATCTGAAGGATATGGTCTAGGGTTTAGGCACTCATGGTAAAAAAAAAAAAGGAGGAAGGAGTTCTGGCTATTTTCCCTTTTTTTACTACATACTTTCCATGCAACTTGTGTAGACACATCATTTAAATCCATGTTTTAAGAACTTTTCGTTGTTGTGTAGCTTATGTCCTTGAGCATTGTAAAGTTGAAGTAACTTTAAGTAAAGTCCTCTTTTGCAACTTTTGTTAAGGTTCTTCCTATAAATGACTCTGCACTTTGTAAGGAGATGCCTCCCACAGAGCTTCCCATCCCATTCCCCTGGACCACCACAGTGACAGACAAGTTGGTTGTGTTCTCATGCCTTTGGAAGGATATCTTACTCTCTCAGTCAGGCTCCAGAATTAAGGATGCAGTGCAATTGCGTAAGACTCTATATTAGTCAATAAGGCTGTAATTATAAAAAACTGTCCAGGAAAACAGTCTAGGCACTGGAATACAACCATCAGCATTACAAAAATGCCAAAGCATTCCTGAAACTTGTCCCACTCTAACCCTCAGTCTTACAAAAGGTTGCTTCCACAGTTCACCTGTTGATTTGCCTTGTCAAGACACCATGTTTCTCCTCATCACTGTCTCATCTACAGTCACACAAGCCACTTCACAAACAAGCACTTAGATCAGGAACAGCCTCAGATTGTCTGACCAAAAAAAAACAAACAAAAAAAAAGAAGACTTGAAAAGAAAAACTTGAATCTGCTTGTCATTAACTTTTTGTCATGTTTGATAGATCAGTCGTGTCAAGTAGAAAATGCTGTATCCCACCTCACCATCAGATATCTCAAGTCTTTTGCTTCCTAAAGTGGATATGCTGAGCTAAACAGTTCACAAGCAGGACAAAAAGTCTAGAGATCATGCTACCAGCTTATTTATAGTTACTTGGTGTTACATAAGTTCCTCCTGGTTTACAGTGATAAAACTGAGAACAGAATAGAGGCACAGAGTGACAAAACCTTCCACTTTTTACTTCAGTATTGACATTACTGTTACTTGTGATAGAGTAAATGCAGCAGAACTCCACAAGCTGATGATTAGTGGGATGAACTCGACATTGCTGCCACAAGACACCTCTTTGACACATCACAATGATATTTCAATAAATGCAACTCAGATGAAATAATCCATGTAGATGGACTTTGACTTAGAACATGGCCTGAGGACCTGTGTCCTGTTTTCCCCGATCTCACCCTGAAAACAACTAACATTGCCTTTGTGTGCAAACAGAACAATTGTTTGATTCTCGTTGCAATTTGATTGAACATTATTCACAATTCAGGGGGAGCCCTTAAAATGTTGCTGAGAAATACAACATTAAGACTGAGCTGAGTGCTGACCCTGCAATGGAACAGCGGATGCCATGAAAACATGCATTTTTTCCAGTGAAATATTAAAATACCCCACGGCTTTGAAAAAGAAGACCCATATACCTGTTTCCAAATCCACTGAAAGAGCAAGCTGACCATGTCTATCACAGCAGGAAGCATGAAGGGAAAAAAGCTGAGGGAGATTTAGGTTACATATGAGGAAATTTCTGTAATTTTGAGTACAAGACAGTATTTCTCTGGAATCATTATTTCACATATGTTCCCAGTTACAACATGTTTTTCTAGAACACAAAATGACTTGGGTATTTTTGTGACATTAGCTCCACATTAGATTCCCATGCCTGTGCCAATTAATTGGTGTGCCCAGGAGCACAGAAGCTGATTGACATCAATATACAGGTCCAGTAAGTCCAACCCAGGGAGATGAAGACAGTCAGGAAGCTCCAACACATGAAAGAAAGGAGAAACTGCAGGAGGTGGGTTTGTTCAGCCTGGAAATGGATTATGGAGAGCCTTTTTGCTGTGTTATTGCAGAGGGTTACAGCTACCTACTGAGAGGGTGTAGCAGCAATGGAGCTTCTCTTGTGTCTCAGAGGAGCACAGCAGTACCACAAAAGGCAGTGAACACAAGCTGCAACACCCTAAACACTTAACAGCTACTGGGGACATAAAAAAACCCCCACCTCTTCATGAGTGTGGTAGGTCGAAATTCGACCAGGAACACAGTCACATTGATGAAAAAGCCCTGAAGAGAGGAGAATGAAGTGTCCATCCCTGTATGTGGCAGGAGGTGTCTTCCACCATCCCTGCTCTCTGCCACAGATGGTTAGTGCATAAGAAAGAGATAACCCAGGTGGGTCACGGGCCCAGCACGGGCTCATCTCTGGCACCAGAAGCGCTCAAGCTCAAGCTAAGAATCAACATCTTAGTCTGGAGAACAAATGTGGGAAGAGATAAAAGAAAAATAAATATTCTTGACTGAGAGACACTGTTTTACAATCTATAAAAGACACATGACTTATGACAGAGGCAGCAGCCCTCCACACACACACACCCTGAAAGCATGAGAGACTTCTTCCCAGAGTTTGGATCCAGATTCTGCTGTTACTTTCCTGAGAATGGAGGGACAGGATTTTNGGTGGGTCACGGGCCCAGCACGGGCTCATCTCTGGCACCAGAAGCGCTCAAGCTCAAGCTAAGAATCAACATCTTAATCTGGAGAACAAATGTGGGAAGAGATAAAAGAAAAATAAATATTCTTGACTGAGAGACACTGTTTTACAATCTATAAAAGACACATGACTTATGACAGAGGCAGCAGCCCTCCACACACACACACCCTGAAAGCATGAGAGACTTCTTCCCAGAGTTTGGATCCAGATTCTGCTGTTACTTTCCTGAGAATGGAGGGACAGGATTTTGATGCGTGCTCCATCAGGAATTGGATGGTAAGAAACATTAGATCCTAAGTTGTATTATTTCTTTGCTAGTTGTAAAATTAATGGTACCATTAACCCCATGCTCTATGTATTTACTAATAGTCTCTTTATTCCTGTGTAGTAATAAGTCTGTTTTAAGTCTTACGTCTGTTAGGTTTGTGTCTAATAAATAAATAATTAATTTTATAATAGACTGAATCAGCCATTATTAAAAAACTTGCAAACAAGGGTCAGTTTTGGGCTGGCCACCTCAATAAAGTAACTGCCTGCTGCCGGAGACCTGGGAAAATGCAGGGACTTGTCTAAACCCTCACATCTAATTCATAGCACTGTAGAATTGCAAACTGTAGCTTGAAATGGCCCTGAGAAGACTACTCATAGCTGGTCTTGCTTTGAGCAGTGCGGTTGGTTTGAGACCAGAGGCCACTTTCATCTACAGATATCCTGTGATTCTCTCACTGCATGATCACCTGCCCCTCAAGCACTACAGGAGCTGTTTCACTGTTGGACACCTGAAATTTGAGAGGCCTGAGTTGTATTTACATAGAATACTCCAAATTGACTTGTGTCCAAAGACATATCCTTTTAACAAGCAAATCATTTGGTATTCAGACCTATTATTTATCTTCTCCCTCACAAGACATATGAGGTACTGAAATATGAGAATATGCTTTTTGGGAATATGCTCAATGCACAGTTTGACTTACTGACACACATATTCTCCAAAACATGATTATTCTTATAGCTACAGCTTTCTCTTCCTTGCTTCTCTGCTCTACCTCACTGGCCAATATTAAAATTAATAAACTAAACATTAAAATCAGAGATATTCAGAACCAATAATGTTAGGACTCAAGGATTGTTCATTCCTGCACACTCAAAATAACACAGAAAACTCAGAAGAAATAAAGCAAAAACCAAAATACTAGAGGTTCATCTTCTGACAGAACTGAGGTAATGGAGAAGTGGTATCTGCAGAGTATTGTACAGAGCTCGTGACTCTGCTACTTGACCAAAGGTCTGTTCTGCATGCTGAGCATACACCATGCAGCTGACTATTAAGCAGGACACATACAAATGCTCAGCCAAGTTTCACAGCTACAGAAATTGAGACACAAAAATTGGTAGCATTCAGCATGGAATCAGCAAGAGTGAACATAATCCAGTTCACTGGGGCTTAGAACCTCCCTTCAAAGGCAGGAGGAGGCTGGAAGCACCAGTTCAACAAATAAATGGGCAGGAAGCAAACCTGAGATAAACAAGGCATCACTGGCTAAACCAGCACTTGAGCTATTTCCTGGAGGATGTCACTTATGGCCAAAACAAAACACCACTATGCACTCAAGGGAAGCCTGAGCTGTGTATTCCCAAAACGAATCCACTCAGTATGGTCTGCAGCTACAGTAGGAAAAAACAGAGGTAAAGAAAGCCAACCACAGTCATTAGGATGTTTAAGAATATTTTCAAGTGTGTCTTTGTCCTCAACATTTAGAAATAGGTCATGCCGTTCACCCAGGGACATGCAGAAATTTGATTGCACATCTAAGAATTACAACAGGCAGGAGACAAGTGTAAAATTATTGCCTTTACCCAAAAGACAAATATACCAATAACTGTGTACTGAAGCTGAATCTGTTCTATTTATCTCTGTAGATGAACCCACTCTGGCAGGTATAGTATTAAGTTTATCAGCACCTGGCCCAGAAGTATTACGCAGCTGTTTTTCAGAACAATGGTGTGAGTTTAAGCATCACTCGAGCAGAATTTTCAATACATACCAGTGTTTTTCTTTCTTCCAATAATTCTTTTCCATTATGCTACTTTCTTTTTTCTCTCATTTATGCCCAGCTGGTCCTGCACTCTCCATTCCTTTTTTGGCATCGTTATTATTGTGACTTTTCTTGGTATTTGTCTTTCTCTACCAACTCTCATCCGTGTCATTTGTTCTGCCCTTTGTTTTATTCTTGTCTTCTGGGCTGGCAATAAGAGGTGACTGCTTGGCAGGGAATACTTTTGTCTCAATGTTCAGTCAGCAAAAAAAAGTTTTGAACTGACTCTCTGGAGTCTGGGTTTTTTCCTCTCCATCAAAAGTAAAACACAACAGTTTTTCTCAGGTAAAGCTCAGAGCTGTGTCCTCTGCCAGGAGGACGTAGATTCTACTGGATGGGACATCAGCATGCTTTGCAATCATAACCCACAGTTTAGCAATACAGAGATTATTGTTATGCTGTTCACGCTCCGTAGCATTTCATTTCTCTCCATTTGAAATTCTGCAAAATATATTTAATGATGTTTCCTTCCTTTACAAAATGCATGAATATGTATTCAGAAAAAACCACTGGTGTTTCATTTTCTAACATGCTCCAGAAACTTTATGTATTGCATATAATCAGACTGAAAACATTCCAGATTTATTTAAGTTCTTCAAAAGGAATTCCAGCCACTTGATAGAGGTAAAACTGTGAATTTTAGATGACTGCTGATTGTCGTGTTTGTTCTTACAGTTGTATCCAAAATTGTTACCTCCAGCAATCCAGTATTTCCTTCCATTTCTTGCTAACGGATTTAGGAGACAAAAGAGAGATTGCTTAAATGTCAACTTTTTTTTTTTTTCCTGACAGATTCCCTATTAAGTAGAAAAAATTTCAAGTAATGTGTGAAATAATGCTGCAAGTCAATGACAGGGTTCCGGCCCTCTGGATCTGACATCTTACAGCTTCTGCCGAGGGTCACAATTGCAGACACTTTCCCTTCTTGATTAAGTTTTTCTGCTTATTATGTTTTATCATCTTATGCTCTTGGTGTGAAAGAAAAGTTTCTTTTTTTTTTCTTCCAAGGCTGTCTGATTTCAAAAGAAATGTACTATTCCCTGACCAGAAAAAAAAACATTTTGTATTGGGTGAAAAATTAGGGCTGATTGGCATTTAATTTTGCATTGCATTGCGAGTTTTCTCTCCTGGAAAATAGGACAATTCCTTTCCAGAGAGCTGATTCCTTAGGGAACCATCCAAGGAGCTTACTCTAGTCCCACCTGCAAGGCAGCTGCCTGGCTCACCCACTGGGCTGGCATCCCACTGATGTTTCTAGGCAGACAGCCAAAGAGAAAGGTCATCTGAGAGCAGCCAACCAGGGGGAGGTGTGAAAAGCCACTCCTACACCAAGGGAGCCAGGTGTCATGTTGGGAAAAGAACAGAGCAGCCTTCAGGCAGTCTGGGGAATCAACTGGTTAAATATTTGAAGTTTTCCAATAACTTAAATCTGAAGCAACTTACAGACAGGAGTTCTGCAAGGAATTTCCAAGAATTTTGATGGTTGCTAAAAATACATCTTAATATCCATTATTGCAAAGGAAGACTTACTTCCTGGTGATATTCAAAGAGGAAAAGGGGATCATCTGGGTAACTACAGAGCAGTTAATCTGATTTCACTCTCCAGCAGAGAAATCCTGAAGTTGATATGGGATTCAATTAATGAAAATTAAAGGTAGAACTATAATTAACACCAGTCTATACAGATTTATAAGAACAGCTCATGAAACACATTTAATTTTCCTATTTGACTTCACTATGTTTGTGCGGCTCATAATGTACTTAGATTTATTAAGGTCTTTGACTTCAGATGGAAAATTAACTCTTCAAAATATCACTGATGCATATATTAAAAGGTTTAAAAGCAAGATGGCTGATGGACAAGACAGTTGTCAGTAAAAAAAACCATCATCAAATGCAGGTGGTTATGGAAGGACTGCTGGACTTGTGGTATGTGAACCTTATCTATAAAGGAATGTATCTTTAAAACTTGAAAAACAGAGATTTGGAGAGGGTTGATAGGGTGGGAGACCTGCTTGCAGGTCTCCATGAACCTGTAGAAGTCTATAAAAAGGGAAATCTATTATCCTGTATGTATAAAGACAGAACTAACCAGGATGAGAGAGAGCAGATGCTACTATGATGAGTTGTAAAAAGGTCTTTAGCTCTGTGCTCTGCCTGTTCAAATGTCCAACGGAAATCTATACTGTTTACAAAAAAGGGATACAGAAAACCTGTGTAACCTAGGCAGAGATGCCTTGACCATATTGGAAGAGACTGATCTAGGTACCAGTGACTAAAGAGCTCTCTGATTTTGCAAGAAGATTAAATCAGGTATAATCGTATTACTGACTGCACAAAACTCTTTCATAGCAAGGCTGATTCCAGAAGCAGTGATAGCTTCTCCAGCCTCAAGTATCTGCCAGCAAATCCTAGATGCCTTCATCCAGGTGCCCTGCATTAAGACTTCATGCACAGGCTGTAGCGTGGGGATAAATCGGTTAAATATAGATTTGGGTACACAGGAGTTAAAAATGAAGAGGCAATGTCCTTCTTTATCTTTCAAGTTCATGAAGATAAACAAAACACCTTTATCAGCTGGGCAGTTTTCATGAAGATATCTGCAAAAATGTCCCTTCTCACCTCAGTTGTTTGAGGTATACTTGCATGGCACACAGCAAGAAAGAGAATGAAGATGCTTTGAAGTTGTTTATCTTGGGAGAAATGCAAAACCTTAGGGAAAGCCCTAGGGTGATATAAGCTTTGTATTTCCCCTACAAGAAGAGGTCCTTGGATGTCTGGCTTTTTAAGTGTGGTGCAGAAACACTACACAGAAATCACCAAGTGAGAGACTGAGGTTTGAATGATCAACTCTAACCATCATTTTATAAAACATCCTTGTTAAAATAACCCCCCGGTAAAGACAAAGATCATAATTTGTTAGAAAAAAACTCCAGTTAACTTTGTTGCAGCTGTAGGACAAATCTTTCTCTGCACTAAATAACCTTTCATCTGATTCTGATTTCTTCTGCCATATAAATGTTCTGTGTTTAAGAATTCCCCTCAGTTCTCAGATTAATACCACCCAGCCTTTCACTAATAAAACAATCTTTTTCCTTTGCCCTTTCTAAGTTGAAGCTTATGCAAATTATATCCAAAGACATAGTCCTTGGATTGATTCCCTGATGATGGAAGGGTAATTTGCTTTCTCTGTGTCAGGTAATGCCACCCTCACACAGATGCTTGAGCGCTGGTTCAATTTTCTTGATTGTCAGTAATGATGACATCTGTTAGCCTGGTTTTATCCCAGCACTATGCAAGGATTTTGTTATTTTACAAAGCTTATGCACCTTATCTTTGCTGATGCTCTTGCTGCTGGAAAACGCAGCATCACTAGAACGGTGTTGAATACACCAGCCAGGTATTAAAAAGAAGTCTTTGCTTTCATGGCAAATATGGGGGAGTGTGAGCTATTCAACAGATTGCCCAAAAGCCACACAGACAGAAGTGTGGCATGACAGTGTCTTAGAACTGACAGGGAAGTGTGTGCCATGAATTCATCAGATGTCAGTCTACAAAGGATCACTTGCTGGCTTATTACCCTATAGCCCTAACAAGAGCATTTTGAAAATTATGTTTGTGATTTTTTCGTACATGAAAAGAATTCCTCCTTGAATGCTCATAGAGATGCCCGGACTTCCTCCAAATTGAGGGAGTTCCAATATCCAAGTGCTCAAAGTCACTATATGGTCAGCAATGGAGTATCTCCTATGGGAAGATTACAAGATCCACCATTTTCAAAAGTGAAAGGCTGCAAACAGCCCTTTCCTTGGGATATACAATGGTTACCTTTACATATAACAAACTGTCAGAATTCTGGCAGAACTCTCAACTGACATGGGTAAAGTCTTAAAACTTATTCTTTCTTCAATCCTTTCTTTATGCTGGAGCAATCTAATACCAATAATTATACAAGTTGTCTCCCACAGCATGGACCTGCATTCCCCAGATGTGGGCAAACCCAGTGGAAAAATTCCTTTTGTTCCTCCTCCACACTTACTCTCTTCCATAGAAACAGAATAATTACTGGTTTGAAATTATTATTTAAATTAGTATAGCTTCCAGAGTCTCCAGTCACAGTTAAGAGCCTGCTGCATCTGAGACTTCATGAACACACAGCAAGAATCTATCCCTTTGCACAAAGACTTCACAGTGCAAGGGATGCAAGAGGAACAGAGCAGAAAAGAAGTTAATGACTTGTCTAGGTAATTCCTCAGGCCAGAATAACCTACAGACTGCTCTTGTCTACCAAACCCCTTATTTTCATTAGGAAAACGTCTTCCAAAGTGGTAAAAGTTCAGTTTTGTGACCTGCTGTAAAAACAAGTGGTTAAAAAGAAAGTGAGAAAAGTCTTTAGGACACCAATGATCCTTCTCCCCTTTAATAAAGAAATAACCCAGGTGGGAAGGATGGTTCCTGAAATATGTTATTCACACCTTTCAGAGATAACGTGAGAATTCAAGTATTTTCAATAGCTTCAAATAATATCGTTGGCTGTTGTTTAACCTATGTGGCTCTGATAGCAAGGCAGTTGGTTCTAGCAACTGTCAGAGCTTTCAGAAAGTAAGGCAGGAGTTTTTGTCATTGTGTTTTGTACACAGAACCCAGCTATTTGCCATTGTCTTTCTCTTCTCCATCTCCCATTCTTTCCTGGTAAGAAAAAAAAAAACAGCAAAAAGGAAATAATCCTCATGTCTGGATTGATGAGGTCTTGCCATCAAATCTGGAAACAGTGTATTCATCATTAACGGATTTTGTGGCAATGTTGCTGTGAAAGAATGAAGTTTTCAATATTAAACTTGTTTGCAGGCAATAAAGAAATTAATAAGAGACAGACAGGGAATAGACAGCTAAGGTAAAGAAGCAGCTCCAGATCAGGTTACTCAGAGTCCTGTCCAACCTGTTCCTGACAGGTTGTTTCCAGGGACAGGGTATCTACCTTCCTTCTCAGAAGCCTGGGCCAGGGTTTCACCATAGTCATTGTAAAAAATTTCTTCCTTATATCCAATCTAAATCTACCCTCTTCTAGTTTGAAACCACTACCCCTTGTCCTGTCACTACAGGCCCCACTGAAAAGTTAGCATCTGTCCTTTTTTATAAAGTACTGAAAGCCCACAGTGAAGGTCTCCCCAAAGTCTTCTCTTCTCCAGGCTGAAAAACCCTAATTCTCCCAGGTCAACGACATTTTTCTCTGTACTATCTTATGTTCTGTCAGTGCTACACAATATGCAGTATTTCATATATTTACTTTAGCACTTTAAGAAGAAAGAATCCTCAGAAAACTACAGGAATTCACAAAGGCATTCTTCATTGCATGCTGCATATACTGGGGAGAATGTATTAACAGTAAATTGCAAACAACGACATGGATGTGGACAGATATGTAATTAAACCTCTCAAAATGCATTTACAAAACAGTTACAGAAAGTGAGTAATTTTGCAAAATGAAAAGTAGAAAAAAATGATAAAGATATTTTCATGGCTCTAGCTGTTTTGAGAGTTTAAAGTAACCATATTTAGGGAAATTTGTTTTCCAGCACAATCCTGTGATACATGAATATGAGATCTCACATACCACACTTAGCAAGAACGTGATCTTGCACAGAGGACGTGTAGGAGGACTTTTCACTATTTGTGAGAGATGTAGGAGGGTAACTCCACCATCCTAAAGGGGGAGAATTTTGGAGGTACAACATGATTGGTGACGAATAATGAGGAGTCCTATCAGAGAATCAGAGAATGGTTTTTGTTCTAAGGGACCTTAAGGATCATCCAGTTCCATCTCCCTTCCCTGGGCAGGGACTCTTTCCCCTAGATGAGGTTGCTCAGAGCCCCATCCAGCCTGACCTCAAACACCTGCAGGGAGGAGGAGCCCACGTCGTCTCTGGGCAACTTGTTCCAGTGCCTCACCACCCTTAGTAAAGAATTTTTTCCTAATCTCTCATCTAAATCTATCCTTCATCTTAAATGGTCACATGTTGCACCACGGAAGGTTTAGATTAGATATTGGGAAACATTTCCTCACTGAAGGGACAGGCAGGCAGTGGGCCTGTCTACCCAGGGAAGTGGTGGAGTCAAATCCCTGAAAGTGTTTGAAATGTGTGTGGATGTGACAGCTGGGGACACGGTTTAGTGATGAACAAGGTAGTGCCGGGTTCAGTTGAACTCCATGAACTTAGAGGTCTTTTCCAACCTTAATGATTCCATTATTCTATTCTATGATACAACACCAGAGCCTATAATTTTGCTTTCATTTCTGGAAGAGAAATGAGACACCTGGCTCCCGGGGAGCGAGGCAGTAGTCCATATCAAAGCTTTAATGTGCTATGCAAGGACCTTCTTCACAGAAATCCAGAGGCCACAAGGGAGAAAGGAAACAGTGGAAGCTAAAAATGAACAAGTCAGTGATCATCCTATAATGTGATGTACAAGAATTTCCAGGCACAGAAGGGCAGCAGATCTTGTGCTACTGGGCACATATATATAATGATGACGGGAAGTGTTCACACACCAGAAGCGTAAATTAAAGTAGTCAGACAAACTTTACTTCACTTTTCTTCAAATTTTATTATCTTTCCTTACACCCTCAAGGACAGCAATTTGTGAACTCAGCTTTAAAGTGAGTAAAGGAGTTCAGAAGCTTTTGCTTTACAGGGTGGCCCCAAGGCTTAATGTATTAATGTCTATCTCAGAGTAAGTTCCCTTCTCATCCACACAGAAATGGATAAATTCACCTTTCCTTCAAAGTGAAATGGGCACCACCTCTCATTAACATGGCATTTAATTGCACGCAGCAGGTGTCATCCTGCTTACAAGGAAATGTCACATTTCGGAAATGTGCTCATTAATATTAATTATAAATACCTATATTCATGAAAATGAATGATGAGTTATCTTCCTTTAAAACTGTGTAACAGAGAGAGACACGGAAGATAGGTGGCAACATATATGATAAACATAGATATATATATAGATATATAGAAAGATAAATAGGTGGATATGACAGGGCATCAGATCTCACACATCATGTGGGTCTCAAATAGCTCCACAAACCTCTCCCTGATTTATTCTGCTTCTCTCTTCCAGACTGATTTCGCCACAGTAAGGCAAGGAGAAAACACTATGTCATCTCCATTTTCACTTCCAAACTGAAGACATCATGTGCCATTACGAGCTCAAACTTGAGGAATATTGGCCTGGAGTTCATCTGATCCTAAATTTTCTATAACTATTACAAAAGGAAATACAGATATTTGCAGATGCCCTGGATTTTCTTTTTTTTTTTTTTTGGTTAAATCATAGATCTTGGTAATGAAAGAATAAACAACCAGCAGCTGTATTTATGAGCCCATTAAAGGAACCTTCTAAGGAAACTGCAGTTAAAGTCTGTTTATCATTGTTCCTGTATACTGCTTCCAGAAACTTAACTGAAATGAGCTATAAAAATGGAAAACAAGCTAATTCCAAACAATTCACACAGTTTAAATAATAATTAACAAATAAATCCAGCAACTATAAAAAAAATAGCAAATCAGAGATGGACCCCAGTCAGGAGAGGCTGGCTGCCCAACTGTACCAAGGACCCCAAGTCCAAACCGCGCAGACTAGAACTGGTATTTTGATTTCCATGGAGTTGTGCCACAGCCATGACAAATCTTAGTGCAGCTAGAGTCAGTTAACAACCTGCTCCAATGGAGATCAGAGGGCAGAATAATCCACCATTCTCTACTCGAGAGTGAGAAGAGGAGGGAAGACAGAGTCCTCATGAAGAGAGGGTGTAGATGAGAATGGGTGTGTCATTCCATCAAAGCTTTTAAAAAGCACATGGATATGGCATTTGGGGACATGGTTTAGTGGTGAATATGGAGGTGATGAGCTAATGGTTAGACTTGATGACCTTGAAGATCTTTTCCAACCTGAGCAATTAAATGTCTTTGGCTGGGACAGTTTTTGTGAAGTAGATATTGCCTTTTGCAACAGTAGGCCTTATCAACACCCAAGTTAATTGTTGATTTGAACTGATAAAAAAGAAATAGAGGCAGCAAAAACAGCATACAAGAAAAAGCACGAAACTTGCTTCTCAGATCTCAGAAGTATCTTAACTGTAGAGAAAAGTGTAACATATAAAAAACCCCACAGGTTTTATTTCAGATATTCTTCCCCCTTCAGCTACTCCTTTTACCTACCTTAGGCATTCCCTGGGAAATATTCTGTTTCTAGATTGTCAGAGTCCTCATCAGCTGTCAAATTACTTCATCTGATTTCGAGTTTGGACCCTAATATATTTTGACCCAGGTACAAATTTTACTACATGCTCCTTTTGGTACCTAAATATTTGCAAAACTGTGACGTTAACTGCTGGCCCAATTCCACTCCTGCCGACCAGCTCGGGGAACTGACAAATATTCCAAATGTGCTCTGAGAAGACTCAAAATTTTCTTCCCTCCCTGAAGCAGCAGTAACAAGAGTACTGCTGAAGCATTAACAAGTACATCTCTGACTTATGTTAAGGAAAATACAACAGGCTTGGAAAGAAAGTAAAAAAAATGCCCATGTTAACATTAGAACAGATTAAGTAAATCACAGTACATTAAATTACTTTTTCTGCCTTTCTATACTCCTCAGGTGCTGCTGGGCTGAAAACCATACGACATAATTCAGTTTTCCAGGGAAAAATCCATAGCACTGGAAGCTGGAATTTGCACAGTCCTACGGGAACTGAGACTGTAGCATTCAAAACACTTTTTGTGCATGAGTAACACGGATGTTCAGTGAGTGAGGTGTCTTTCTCTTTACACCAACAAGTCTTTATATTTAAAACCTATCTATCTTGAGAAGTCCATAAGTTGTTATTTACGCTCAGTATTATGCCTCCAGGGAACACTATAATGAAAAGTTCAATTAAAAATGAGCTTTCAAGGCAAGACGTTTGTGTTGTGTGATCAAATACATGAGTAGTGGAAAAAAGGTTTCCCACCACCTAGATAAGAGTGCTCCTTGCACATTATCTCACGTTTGTCACTTTTATTGTCTGATGGTTCTCTAATATTCAGAAACAGATTATAGTCTGAGACTGTTACTTTAGCTCTTCATTCCCAGTTGAAAAAAGTAGTTGTTAAGTGTCTAACTCCTTTAGAAGGAGTTATGTACTGACATGCCTTTGGAGATCTCAATTTTAATCTTTTCGAGTTCAAAAAAAAAGTGAAGCAATCTATGTATTTAGTCCAATTATTAATATATGGAGTGCATCCACTCTGAAAGCACTGAGATGCTTTAAGATAGTGGTAATTTTGCTGTATAAATATGTAGTGCATCACTTCTGAGGAATAGAAAAACTGTTCCCAGTGACGCGATAAACTCTAAGCAATCTTCAACTCAGAGTCATAAGGAATTGTATAAGCCTCAGTTTGCTTGGCTCATACTCGCTGGATGTCGCAGCATTTAGTCCAGACTACACTGCATGGTAAATGTTATATACAAATGTTACGATTATTAATTTTTTTTTTTCACCTTATAATATGGGGGAGGCCAAGACTGATGTTCTGCTTTATTTCTAGTGGATTTTTCCTAAGTGTTCAATAACAATTCAATTGTATCTGTTTTGTTTAAACAAATAAACTATATAAGAGGGTTTGAATAAAAATGTGGGGTTTTTTCCCCCGAAGTTCTTAGGAAGTTGGATTTTCTTTTTCAGTATCTTCAGTTGATTTGAACTCTAGTTTGTCCATTGCCATGCTTTCCTAGCAGACCATGGCTTTAGAAGAAAACAATCAACAATAAAACCCAGACTACCTGTCCAAAACAGAGGTTACATTTATACTGATAAATTACATTTATGCCAAATTTAGACTGATAAACAGCACCAGAAGTATCCTCAGGGATAGGAATTTTATCAGCTCTACAGTTTAGCTGCTATAGCAATCCCTGGCCATACTTTGGCCCCAGCCTGGTTAGTGCTCACCTGAGCAATCTCCTGAAGTGTTCAGAAGCCAGCACGCACGAGGGATCACCCTCAATAGGCAGTTCAGATGCAGGCATCATGTAACTGAGGCTGAAAGGTTTTAACATTATGTTCATGCCAGTAGTCCTTATCACGAGACAGCGATCCTTAGCACATTTATTGTGCCAATATATAGGTAGACAGAGTCCAGGTATTTGAGATAAACAATAAATTTTCTTGTTGCTATACATTTTAAGTGTAAGAAATATTCAGATGACCGTAAGACAGTCATTTACATAGCCAGTGCCCTGGGGCTGCAGTTTAACTAATTTAACTAATAAGGATATCCTTATGTGATTCCTTTTCACTGTCAAATAATCTCTGTTTAAGGAGGAAATAGCCTGTGTGGATACACAGTTAAGCAGGAGATATGCTAACAGTGACATGGTGGGTAGGTGTGAGTTATTTAGAGGGTGCTGTTCCTGAGATCAAACCTTGCAAGACTGCTCCAGTTTTGCCTGGAGTATGTTGGCTGCAGAGGACTTCTCTGACTACTCAACTGCAATGAGCACATCTCAGTGTAATAGCACTTAGGGTATTTGGATTTTTTTTCTTTAAAGTCCCAAGCTTTAGGAGCTCTTGATCACATGAAAATCTTCCATTTCAATGTCCCTAATGGATTTTTCTAGATCTTGTGATTTTGGGGAGTGGGAATGGGGGGGGGGGGGGGGGNGGGAATAATGAAAATGCAAACATTGAAGTCTTCAAAGCTGTTAAGAAATAATAGGGATCTGTATGTTACCTACCCATGTTTCTTACACAGACTCAAGGGTAGTGGTGGAGAAATGAGTTATTTATGCATGTTTAGGATGTACAGCCATGCATCCTAATCCCAAGAATATGATGCAGCTGAGTTATATGCTGGTAATTATTTGTCTGTTTGTATCAATTTATATGCTGCCATTGTAGCACAATTCAGTAGAGCTGCTAACCTACCTGGAAAATGGCTACCTCTGATTTCCAACACTTTTTCCTAATAAAAAAATGTTTTTGATTTTTTTATAGCTACGTCAGAAGCTCAAAAACATTTTTGAGAAAAACTTCTTTTTACAGCAAATCTCCAAAGGAGGATTCCTTTTGCTTTCATTCCACACCAGCCGTTCTTTAATTCCCTAGGTCAGCATGTGAACAAAGTTGTTGATAAACAGCTGGCAAAACAAATACACAAAACTGCTACTGTATAAAGGTTTTATCTGCTTTAGTATCATTTGTAAAACAAGTGCCTTCGCACCTTTCAGATAGGTTTTGATAAAATGCTTCTTTCCTTAGCTGCTACACAACCATTAACTGACTGACCATGTAATAAGCATAAAAGCTCAGTAATTATATGCTTGATTAGTGAATATTCTTTTCTGAGCTGCACTACAAAGTCATTTAATTTATACTACGGTTTATTATCCCATTCTTAGCTGCTAATTTACCGTATCTATGTACAGGTATTCATATATGTGACTTGGGATCACAATCTAAAATAAACAGCAACAGCCTATTCCCCAGGATGTATCAGTTGTCCACATCATGAAACATTTTAAAGTATACAGTTTATTTTCTTGTATTTGATTAATGAGAAATGACACTGCACTCTGCTGGCTGCTCTGCCCTCTCTGCCAGCTACTTCCCCTAAGACCCTGATCTCTCTCTCATACCCCCATGACTACACTGATGCAGTAGACCCTTGTGGCATGGCTGCTATTCAAAAAAATAGACTTGTCCTAGCATTGGAAACTTTCTCATCTTTGACCAGGAGCCATCAACTATGCCTGCATAATTTGTCCCCTGCTTTATTTGTCTTTAAGCCTAAGTCTCAATCTGTTCCCAAGTCCACATCCTCATACCATCCCGCTTGCACAAGGCAGGCTGGAGGGAAGATAGTGAGTGTACTAAGTGTAAATGTCTACCTGTGATCAGAGCAAAATTACTGTTTGTACCCTTCAGGTGTGATTATGTCCGTCTGCCAATTTTACAATATTCTTCCTGAAACCCTGTTTCTTTTAATGTACACTGATGTTCTTTCATCAGTACAACTTGCTTTTTCTTTCCTGTATTATTTGCATCTTGCAAATTCAGTATCTCAACAGCTACCATATGTATCAAGGAGATGAGTATTTTCTGCTAATAAAATATTATCTGATTCACCTATTTTTAGATTTCTGTAATGCCTGCAAGAATGTATATAATTGGTCTTCATCTGGTTAGCTGATTTTAAATGCGCTCCTTAAATGAGTCTTTTTTTCCTGAAAATGGTCATCTTTGTTTCTTCTTTGCGTCATCTGCATTTTATGAACTTCTGTCACAGTATTTATTTGAACTGACATTTTTTTGTTATGGTATCATTTTTTCTAATAGTTTTCAAGTAATCTCTCTTACTCATCTCATTGCTTACCATCTCCTCATCACCACCTTTTCCAGCTCTATGTTTTACACTGTCATTTTTCTTATCCCCAGTAACCAAAAGCCTTCTAGAGTGATTGTTCTCTGTCCCTGAAGGAATCACCCATGTCACTGCTTTTCTCATCTCCTCCAGCTGGCTCCCTGCAGGCTTAAAATACAATATTCTGGCTTTGGGCAAAACAGAATGCTCTCACTGCATGCTCACGTATTTTAAGGGAAGCACTGAAACTGTCCTGTGGTTTTTGAAGTTATTTTCAATGTCATATGCATGGTGAGAAATACTTTCATTTGGAAAACTTGAACATTTTACACCTTACATTATCCAGCACATCAGGGCACACAAAAATTATTCCATGAATTAAATTTCATCCTCTTTGACACAGCATTTTCATACTGCAGGACTTCATTATTGCACAGTAGTACATGTAGCATATGTGGAAGACAATCCAGTTACTTTAGAATACAATTATTTTGATTTTGATGCAGCCAAGGTTTGTCTGTGTTTGGCAAAATGGTGTTTGTCCTTAGCTAACACAGAGAAGATCAATTTCTCAGTAACTTTTGCAGAGTTATAACAATTTACATCAAGTAAAATACTGCCGATGCCTTCTGGGGAATAAGAGACTAATGTAGAGTTCTATTCGACCTTTCTGAGGAGGGCATTATTAAAGATTTATTCCTTCCAGAATTCTAACTGGCTTCTTTTGGTGACCTTTCTGGATAATGGTGATGTTTTTCTCAGACTTTACAATGCTCTCAGGTAGGGAATTCCTTCACTGCTCTGACACAGCAACTGAATTCTAATGTGCATCCTAACTCCATCACTTCCTTTCTCAATAATTTCATGCTCTGGTCTTTAGCAAGGTGATTTTTATGGCTTATTCTTAAATCCTGGAAAAAAATCACCAAACTTAAGACCAGACAAGATTAAGGGAAGTGCCTAATAACACAAAAAAATCCTACCAAGATGGAAAAATTCTTACAAAGATGGGTAAGAATGCACTACTAGTGACCAGCTGCTTAATTGCTTTTGACTATACCTGTTTTCACCTTGTTCTGTGCCCAGGAACAGACTTGGCCTCAGTCTTGCATCTGGAGTGTCTATGGGGTGCAGGTCCCTAAGTGAATTAAGTTTTTTCCCAAGAGGATTTCTCCTGATGCGTTAGGTTTTAACTTTTATATTTTTCAAATCCTGTACTGCTAGTGCAGCTCTGAAGTTTCCTGTAGTTTGTTAAGTGCTGTTCTCTTATGCTAAGACAGACATAACAAANGGCCTTTCAAATAAATATCTCCTTTATTCCTTTGTTCCTGTCTAGTCTCTGTTTCTAGGTAGCCATTTAAGGCATCACTCCAACTAGCAACTATTAGCTTCGCTCTACACTGAAGCTAGGAAACGCTGGGGATAATCTGTAGTGTGGATGACACGGGTAGAAACTTTGGAGTTGATCAGCTTTATTTTTTGTATATACCTACTTGTGAATCTTTTCTCTATTCATTATGAGGCTGTAAAGATGGAGCCAGACTCCTCTCAGTTTTGTCCAAGAAACTGAAAAAAAGGCAACAGACACAAACTGAATTACAGAAAATCCTGTTTCAGCACAAGAAAATTAAGTTTTACTCTGCACGTTGTCCAATTCTGGAATAGGTTGTCCAAAGAATTTATGGAGTGTTCATGTGTGGAGACTAGACACAGCTTTGAGAAACCTGGTCAGTCTGATCCTACTTTATACTCTTCAAGTCCATGGACCTCACTAGACAAAGCCCTGAGAAATCTGGTCTAGATGACACCACTTTGAGGTCTTTAAGACCACAGACTTCATTAGATTACTTTCAGGCCTCATGATTCCTTGTTTTACTGCTATAAATAAAGTAATAATCTAGCTGGATCTTCTTTTTTCTGGAAAATAATTTGACTTTTTTCTCCAGCTGAAATGTGAATAATTTTTTTGATATTAAACACTATAGAATTTTTTTATTTAAAACATTAGATTTTTTTTCCTACCTGACTAATTTATCATCCACTCAAAAAATATTTTTATTGAAATTATATAAAGGTGAGTTTTGTCCACACCATTCTACCATGACCAGAATTACTTGTTAAACCTCTAAACAAAATTTGAAGTTCTGTTCTTTGTATATTACCTCTCATTTTTACCATTCATTTCAGTAGTAAAATATGTGGCCTCCTGCCAAGCATTATTGTGGCAGCGTCCCATATGAATGTTAAGCAGGCAACAATGATGCACTATAATTACAGTGCTTGAAATGATTGGAAATAAATTGGCACTCCAATTATAGATGCATGAAAGAGGCTCCAGTATATCACAGTCAGTCCATTAATTTCTGAAATAGCTCAGGCCATCTCACTGTTTTAGTGACATTGGTTATTCGCTGCTGCAATGAATCACAGTGAGCAGTGGTGGGGCCCTGGAAATTAGCAGTTGAAGGACATTTGGAAACAAAAGAACTCAAAACCATCCCGTGTTACTTTGGGCTCCAAATAGAAAATAACCTCCAAGTGCAATATCGAAACCTATTTGCTCCATTTTGAGACAGAAAATGTTAATGTAATTTTTGGTCCCACCTGATGCCTTCAGTCAATCTGCACAGTATTCCAACTGAACACAGAAATAATTATGTGGAAATCTGCACAGTAAGCACATCCACATTTCTACAGTGTACTACAAATATTTTAATGGGAACCTCAGGACTGCAAATGTAAATACTACATGTCATGTTTGCTTATCTCAGCGGGCTCTTGCTCTTAAGATAACACATTATTAACTTGGTATTGGCAAACTAGTCCAGGTGATTTGGGAACTGGGCCTGTGACAAAAACCTATGGTGAACACCTTCTGTACAGAAACTTGTTTAATATTTTCTGTGCATTGGTTCATCCCTGTTGCCCCTTTAGTTCACCCTGAGCCTTAAAAACATTTTCTTTTCTCCTGATCACATGTTGTGAAATATTACTGTCATCTCATCAGTAGCCCAGTTTCTCTGAGGCTGCATCAGAATAAAGGAAAAAGATGAAGAAACAACATCACTGAAGGAGAGAGGACAAAGACTGTTTCCATTCAGGTGTCTACCAATGGCCCTGTGGCTGGTCTCTACCAGCTCTGTTTCATGGCCTAGATGGGGAGATAGCACACTGCCAAGCTCCTCTGCCCACTGTACAATTTGGTCTCTCCAATTAATCAGTCTGAAAACTGAAATACTTTCTGTCTCCTCCATTGTGCACTGGGTAGTGGAAAGGGCTGGTCACAGGATATCAACCCCATCCCAAGATGATGCCTCCGGGCACTGGAAATAAACACCAGCATCTGAGCACCCCAAACAGTCTTACAGATTTAAACTTTTCAATAGGAATTTTAAACTAGCATAAATATTCATAAAAAATTTAAAATAAACTTCAAACAATTGCTAAAACACTAAAGCTAATCATTACTGCCAAGTCATCATGGCCTGAAAATCCAATTTAAGTGTTATTAATTCCCCACTGCTCTTTCAAGGATTTGAAATTATGTAATTCCAAATTAATAAGTAAGCAATGTTACCCACTATTCTATGTAGTTTCTTAAAATAAGTGAAAACATAAAATTCTGATTTAAAAAATTTTTATTTCATGCTCATAAATAGAGTAGGCAAACCCAAAATGCAGATCAACAACAAAATTAATGTCACCATGCTCTATGGATACTTTTTTAGAAAACTATTGTAATATATTTTACAAAAAAACCCCAACAGAATACACCTTGGAATTCTGAGTACTCATCTTCTGCTACACGGAAATACAGCAATCAAGGTAACTGGGTTTGTAACCTTTCTGTGGGAATCTGAAGGGGGAAAAAAAGGCAAAATGGAATTCAGCTTAATAACAGTTTTAGTAAGACAAATCTATGTCTGCATTGCTTTACAGAAAAAAAAAATAGCTTTTCAAACAAGCCTGCATGTTGTAAATGTGACTAGTAAATGAAACTGTATCGAACAGGTTATGTTGGATGTTTGCCTCAAATATAACATATTTGTCCAGCAGTATAGGAAAAAAAACCCAAGTCAGCTACAAATTGTCTTGTCTGGCAGATCTCAATGGTAGCTTTCAACAACATTTATTGGGTTCTGCAGAAATCAGGGTATCTGTATTTTTATCTCATTTTAAAAGAAGCTATAGAACCTCTGGTTACACCACCAGCAAGAGGCACGGCATGTTCAATCACACTGAAAATGGATGTGTAAATGGAGACTGCTTCAGGGCTTTTGGGTAGGGATGTTTTAATGCAGGTACATACAGATATAATACATTCATGGAACGTCCTGAGTTGGAAGCGACCCATAAGGACCATAGACTCCAACTCTTCCAAAGATATACATCAAGAAAGGCAATTTTGACAGGAATGGGAAACTAAACTGTAAAGTCGTGTTTCTGAAAGACTGAGGGTTCATCATGGACCAAATGAGAAATTAAGACATCAGTGTGTTTGAAAATCTACTTCACAGCTTCAAGCTTATCAAAATCTCTTCCTTAGCATCAGGAAGTCTGAGTTTAGCTGTGTAGTTAATCTCTCATAGAAGTCAATGAAAAGTCCATTGTCAAATTTGTTGAGAATCAGAACAAGTCCAGAAGAGCACTGTACATTTTTCAAAGTGCTGTACAAAGATTAACTAATTGATCATTAGAAACGTCTTTGAGTGGGGGAAAAACTAAAACATCAACTTTTTAATAGTCATTGCTTGCCCCAACCTTTTACACTAAACCTAAAATCTCATGACTAAAATGAAAAAGTTTTTTAACATTTCATTCCCTGTTCCATTGACTTCGATCAATGTGTTTTGAGGAGGCCACTGTCAAATTGCCAACTTTTTAGATGTACAATTTAAGCCTAATTAAAGATTTGACAGAAACCTCTCAGTAAAATTAACTCATTCAAATAGGAGGTAATTTAAGATCATTCACTAAGGACCTTTTCTACCTCCATACAGAACATAAAATTTTTATTTCATCTTACAATATAAATTAAACTTGATAAAAGAGATAAGGGGTTTGTTCCAAACTTAGGGATTTATGTAAAATGCACAAGTTAATACTATTCTTTCCCTTTGGTGGTACTATGAATTATGTTTCTAGCAAACTTGCAGAACTTTAATATACTCTAGCTTTCTTAAAATGCCTTTCAATCTCCTGGCTATCTCTTGATTTTGGTATTGTGTGAGTTTCCTTGTCCAGAACTACGTGATTAACTTCTATGGTTGTTATTAAAAGTGGTATCTCAGAGAAAAGAACAATTGCCACTCAATAGTTAGATGGTGTTTTTCTGCCTGGAAGGTCTGAAGGCTTACACCAGGATGACATTTAAATCTAAATGCTGCTGAACTGCGTTACCCTCCATGTTTTTTTACCTACCTACAAAATCAGTTTGCAGGTTCCTGTTTATCCACCATTCATCACCAAACTGCCTGACCCAGAACACTGCTTGTTTGCCAGATTGCTTATCTTGACTTCTAGGTGTTCTCTGCTGATTTTAAGAGTGTATTCCTGATGTTGTGTTCACTGTGGGCTCCTATTCCCACATGCAAATGAGAAATGTTATCATAGCATATTACAAGGCAGGATTTGAGCCCTGTATTCCCCAGACACCAATTACATCGGCAGGAAATGCCAGACACTGAGGTCGGAAGTTTTGGGGATCTCTCTTTAATATTTAGGGAGCATCTTGAGACATGCTGAAGTCTATGTTCAGGCTGGATGGACCTCTGTGCAACTCTGTGGTCTGGTTGAAGATGTCCCTGCCCATGCGAACATCTGAACTAAATGGCCTTTAATTGTCCCTTCCAATCCAAATGATTCTATGATTCTAAATGAGCATGTCTGGTTTGGAACTGGCATAGTTTGAAAGGATTAGACTCCAGTGTTGACTACTTTGTAGAAAGCAACCTGGTGCCCTCCAGCTAGTGGCAGTCAAGGCTGTAGTATTTACACTGCCAATGGATGGGAGCAGGGAGCAAACTGCAAAAGGAGTATAATCGATGCAAGTCTTGCATGTACGTGGCATTTTCTGCAAATCACATGACTCGTCCCAAACACATCCCAGTAGCCAAGTCAGTCACAGAATTCTGAGTCAGATGCAGCTTTGGTTTGACCAACTTGTATATTCTTACATTACATTTACGACTGAAATATTGCAGCTGCCTGGGAGAAAACTCTAAACATGCCTCAGAGTCAGACAGAATAGCACACACCCCCTTTCACATTTCTGTTCCTACTTAAAAGTGCTACATGTAAGAGCTGGGCTATCAGTAAAATATGCAGAATTATATATTGATATACATGCAGTATATAACATTATATATATAGGCAAAATACATACTATATAAGTGAGCATGCATACAATTGACCATATCTAGAAGCCTGTTCTTAAGCACCTCATCTTCTGGTGGACTTACAAACTGTTGAACCATTTACAGGCATGAGGATTGACTAAAAGTCTACACAAAATACCTGTGTAACACTTAAACATAGAAGAACTTAGCTTGGTTCTCCTCTGTGGAGATCACTGGAGGGGAATCTTCACTGCAGACCTCATTTACAGCTCTCTCCTTTGACTTTAGAATCCCTGTCCTGAGCCGTGCTTCACAAAGGCAGCTCTGTTGGACTGTGTGCAGTTCTCGCCCTTGTGTGATGTGCAGCTCTAAAGCTTCTGTGTCATTGCTCCCATAAAGATCCATACTAAGATGCTCTCTCCCTCTTCCTGGGAAAGGAAGGACTTGGTCCACCACTATTATAATTATAAAAAAAGCAAGAAGCAACATTTGTCAAATGACATAACTCATATTCCATGACTCAAGACACAATTTTATTTTTTCATTCAGGAAAAGTCTGGAATCATGACTGAATTCTGCAGTTTTATGTTTGCAGCTAGTCTTAAATAAGCAAATTTTGCAAAGTATATATATGCACACTTAATGAGAAAAAAAAATTGTTTATTTGCAGCAAATTAAATGAGGAGAAAATTAATTGCTAAGATATGTATTACCAAAATCCTTTTCTACAGATTGTACAGGATCTTTACAGCTAAACTGAATTCCACTATTTTCCCTCTTTTCTGCCTTGTCAGAAGCAAGGGCCTGATTCAGAGTACGGTCAAGCCAAGAAAGCCCTGTCCATGGATTTCCACACACACCAGCTCCATTACCGCAGTGTTTGAATATCTTACCTGAAAGTTACCATCAAACTCTGACAGGCTGGAGTAGCTTCTGGACACCATCTTCTCTCTAGGTAAATCTCTGCATTTTGTAGACAATGTAAGGACTACAAGGACATATTCTGAAGTATTTAAAAAAAGCAAAGAATTGTAATTTTGCAAATACTAGCATCTTACAGTTGTTTAATAGAGTTCCCATCTCTCAAGTACTCATCTGAATCAAAGCTGAACACTAAACATTTTGAGGCTACAAGAATAACAGCAGTTTCTAAACCACTGAAGGATGACAATTTTAGACAAAGCATGTTTAATCACTATTTCCAACTATCCAGCTATCATTAGCACTCTATATTAATGAAGATAGGGAAGAATGAGACAATCCCACTCTGGTTCATAGGAGATGAGTGGCAGATGATTTGTAGTCCCCTATTCTAAATGCTAGCCCGTGTTACTTTTGACACAGGCATTTTGAATGTTCAGCTGTGACTGCTTATTTGCTCCTTTCAAAAGTTTATGAAGTCCTTGATCTAAGGTCACTAAACAAAGCTGAAAGCTGTAAATGAGTTCAAATGCAGTATAATGGGAAGTTAATTTTCACTGCCCTGTCTCTAGATTAATCAGTTGAGGACAAAGATGAATTAAACAATATATTAACAGACTGATATAGCAATACAGAAGCTATATTTATCTATCTCTGAACCGTCCACTCCAACAGCTTTATATTGAATTCATTTTCTTCAGCTGGAGTAATACATGCTTTGAACATGGTTCCTGAATGTCAGATAAAGTCACCCACATAACATCCAGTACCCTTGAATGAACCAATACCAACAGAACAGTTTATTCTGATGCTGGTTTTGCCTCAGCAAGAGAAAAAGAGAATTAAGCAAATTTGCAGTACCTTGTTTTACTTGAAGTGCCAAATGCTGTTTCAAACCAGAACTAACTTGATACATGTTCCAACCTCTAAAAAACTCATTCAAGCAAAAAATACTCTCTTTAGGTCAGAGATCAGAGGAAGGCTGAGGATCTGCTGTGCTCAGAAGGATTCAGGGAAACCTTCCAGTACTTAAAAGGTAGCTGGAGAGGAACATGAAGTGATAGGGCAAGAGGAAACAGCTTTAAACTCAAAGAGGTCAGGGTTAGTTTAAATATTAGAAAGAAATTCTTCTCTATGACAGTGATGAAGTACTGGGACAGGTTGCCCAGGTTGTTGCAGCCATTCCATCCCTGCAAGTGTTCAAGGCGTGGCTGGATGGGGATCTGAGCAGCCTGGTCGAGCAGAAGACATCACTGCCCATGGCAGGGGGGTTGCAGCTAGATGACTTTTAAAGGTCCTTTCCAAATCAAACCAACCTATGATTTTTTGAGCCCTAGAGATGGGGTTGGAAAAAGTAAATAAAAAGAATTGCTGCCTTTGATTAAAATAATCAAAACATTGAAATTCCCTTGAGAAATCCCACAATAGATTTCCTGAAAAAAAGGGGAGACGCTCTGTCTCATGAGATAAGTCTCATGATGATCACCATGCAGACAGAAGATCAGGTTCAGTAAGAGACCTTGAAGCTAGCAGAGGAACAAAAACATGAGATGCTCCTGCTTTATTTTGAAACAAAATTTTCTTCATAGAATATAACATGACTTATTGAAAAATAAATTCTAATGGATAGCATTTCATCCAACTCTAGATAAGAAGGTATAAAATCACCTTGTCCATTCCTGTAGCAGTGTGTCGCTCCTAAAATCAAACCCCTGAACTTCACCAAAGTGCAAGACAGCATAATTTCAAATCAGGTCACATTCCCCAAAGAAACCACAACATTGAGGAAAGGACATTAACATGGTTCCTGTGAATCATCAAGCTGCTATTAGATATATACCTACCTTTTTCCATAGGGTAGCTCTGCATGTTCCCCACTCTACAGCTCCTCCTGAAAGACACAGCTGGGTAGATCAAAGGATGTGCTGAGCCTTCGTGTCTTGTGCAGGAGTCATAGAGAGGAGAGAAGCACTGAGGTATCGAAGCAGGATTTTTTCTAGGTATTGAGCTGAGGCTGGACAGTAACTAAAAGGGCAGGGGAACAGCCAGTGACTGCTCAGAAGAGCCAGTGGGGAAGGAAAGACAGCAGAGAGGCTCAGAAATTACTGCTTTGAGAGCAAGTGAAAGGCCACCATGTACTGACTTGTGGTCATCAGCATTGCTTAAGATTAAGCACAAGAACTGGGCCAGTTTTTGTGTTATCACAGTAAGGTGAAAGTATCACACTCCCAAGCTAAAGGTGGTGTCATTCTATTCGTCAGCCTTCAATGCATGTTCCTTCCAATCTATTTTGCCATAGAGGATCTTCAACATCTTGTTTGCTAAGGAGAGATTTTTATTTTCTGTCTCCTCTTGGTCGTCCTTTATCACAGCTTAGTAAGTAGGTACAGTGCCTAAATGTCAGCAAAATTGCATTGACTCTGGGGTGGACAAGCGTGAGTAGGAAACCAGTTATGCAAGTGGTGTGCCCAATGCATGTCACCCTCCTTCCCAATAGAGAGTAATGTCCCAGCATCGTATTTTGACGTGTCTATCTCCACACCTCTCCCTAGTGCCTTTACATTATGTACAGTTGTGTTTTTATAGAATCATAGAATGGTTTGGGTTGGAAGTGACCTTAAAGATCATCCAGTTCCAACTCCCCCTAACATGGGCAGAGACACCTTCCATTAGACCAAGTTGCTCAGGGCCCCATCCAACCTGGCTTTGAAGACTTCAAGAAATGGGGAATCCATAACTTCTCTGGGCAACCTGTGCCAGTGCCTCACCACTCTCACTACAAAAAAATTTCTTCCCAATAGCTAATCTAAATTTTTTTCGATTTTTTTCTTTATACGTTTGTTGTTGCACATCACTGCAGAGTGAAAACTGCAAAAAGTGTTCACTGTCATATTAGTTCCACTCACAGAAGAAAGCAGGGGTCACAAAACACCCCCCAGGAAATAAGTTATTCAGAAAAAGAAGAGTGTCATTCTCAGAGTTTTAACAAGCTTTAGTTTGGATGTATCTCTGTACTACTTAAAAATATCTACGGATTGGTAGCAACATAAAAGCAGCTACCTAAAGAAATAGAGCTTAGCCTTCAAATCTTTCTACTCTTCTTTTTA
Organism: Vireo altiloquus; assembly: GCA_013396875.1. Classification (NCBI taxonomy): domain Eukaryota; kingdom Metazoa; phylum Chordata; class Aves; order Passeriformes; family Vireonidae; genus Vireo; species Vireo altiloquus. Next base: position 375,528 of record VZRF01010837.1, read on the forward strand.
AATAATATTACTATAATTAATGAAAAAAATTATTTCAATGCTTCTTCTTCTAATTTTAAAAGGAAACAATTTTCATGAATTTAACACACTTTCATCAAGGTTATAGTAAGTAGGAAGTGTTAACGGAGCCAGCACTGCAGTGGCATACATTCATATACTAGAACAATGCTGCTTAAGAGTGTCTAAATATTTCACCCTGCCCCTAGCCCCAGAAATGATTCTATTTCAGTGATGTGAAATTATTTTACATGCATAGTACTTTCCTTACTGCTTCCTCTACCACTTACAAAACAGTTTTTGGAAAGGAAAAAAATGTTCTTTTCCTGGTGATCTGTTTTTTATGAAGAATGCAGAAAGAATCTCAACTGATAAACAAAAAGCCCTTGAGAGCTGATGGAATATTTACTGGCTATGCTGAAAATCTCTAGTTAAAAGGTTTACTTTTTTCTACAGTCTATTCCCACAGGTACAAGAAAAAAATATTTAAACCCCATCCACTGGACAGAATGGTCCTTTCTTTACAGCTAGACTTTTCCATTTTGTGTAAATCTTTCTTTACCATTATGAATTAATTATCCATAAAAAGGAGTAAGAGGACTGATGTTCCTATTCTACAGCATGGCATAGTCACAATGGAAGTAGAAATTGAAAGGATAAATCTTGCAATGAATGGTGACATGCTTTATACATATATAAGTACTACAGAAAAGACGGCATTAACATTTCTCAGTTTTAATAAGTTCTTGATCTTGATCCATCTGAGAATTCAGAAGCCCAATTGCAATCTAATGCCCTTCCAGAAATAGTAAAAAATAAAACTTATATCACTGACTTCCTCATGGGCACAGTAGCATGCCCAGATTTTTTCTTTCTGTGGAGTTAACTGCAAAACTATGAATATTACAAGAACTAAGCCAGCCTAGGTTAGGTCCTAGAACAAGCACATGTCCCATGCAGGCAATGGTACTGCATTTATGGAAGCCCTTAAATCACTTCCATTCAATCCATACTGGACTTCTTACTGCAAACTGAAAAAAAATTGTCATCCTCTCCTTTAATGGTACTTTGTAAGTAAAGAGGGGAGAGAACCAAAGAAACACACAATATTCACTTACTAGAGAGAGAAGAAAGGAGCACTTAATTCCCTGCCTCAATGTGAGACATCTAGAGACACCATACTGCAGAGCAAGCTCTTGCAATTTCCTTCATGGCTGGAAGGGAGCACGTTAACTAAAGCACAACTAGAAAATACATTTCCCAGAGCAGAAACTAGTCAGATCCTCCAAACATCAAGCCTCTGTTGAGACTGATACTAAGCTGAATTTCAGACTCCTGCTATGAGTGGTGTTGCCTTTTACTCACACACCATCTCTCTCCAGCTGCAACCCAGAAGGTGCATCCCATATGGATTAATCAGAAATCAAACAATCAATTAGCTGTTATGTATTTATTGGAAGAAGAGATTTGGGAAATTCCTATACCTGTCTCGATCATCTCGTGCCACCACTAATAGGAAATTCTCCTGGCAATTCCGTCTTTTCCCTGCCTGCTATTTTCTTGCCTACTCAGCTTGTATGGGGTTTTAGGCTCACTACAGCAGGGATCTTCTCTCTGTAGCTTTGCACCTACTACTGAACAAAAAAGGGACTCAGCTCACTGTTCCACTCTGAAGCCAAATGGTATCCATCAACATCCATCTACATTTCACTGCCCTTGCCCCTGAATCTCTTCTGACTGCCTGCAGTGTCTCTATGGCATGGTTATTATTTCGTTCTTCTTGTGTCCAAAGTATCTAAGACAAAGTAAGCCTGTATTATGGCCAGCTTCAGCAGAGAGTAAAAAGGTATGGATGCTAGATACGTCCTGAAACATATCATGAAGGCACATAGGGTTATTTGAGGGCATATGAGCGGCTGAGATAGCCCTGAAGGACTCTGCAGACTGGAGGAATCATGGACTTGTCCATATTGTTGACTAAGAATGGTCCCTGGTGAGTGGTCATTGTCTCACACTGCAGTAAATGTCCAATTGACTTGGACAATTGACACAAGTTAATCTGCCAACCCTATCTCATCCAGATTATTATTTTATATAGCCCTATATTATTTTTATACTAATAATTAAGCTGTGCCTGAGCTAATTCTCTGGCCAACAGTGAGACTGGCAGACAGTATCTGATGATAAATGCAATACTAAAAATCCTCTTCCCTTCAAAAAGGGGTAGCCATTGCAAAAACAACTTCAGGGAGTGTTCTTTTGACTGCACTAACTCCTGAACCTCCTGAACTAGTTGGGATGGCTAAAACTGCGCCAGAGGGTTTCTCATGGCTTAACAGAATAGAAAATCAAGCTGTATAATGCAGGCTCAGGACTTAGCTGTTTTAATTGCAGTTGAAGTCTCCTGTCTCCTATTGCACTCTAATTTATAGCTACTGTGGTGAGGGGACAGGGAGAAAAGGAAGTTATTACATGTGGATATTGCTCTTAGCAAAATTGCAAAAAAAGAAAAAAAATCCTGCAGGCCTTCCAACATTTGGGGATAAATTTGTCAAATTGTTAAACTCACTATCTATTCCTTTTCCTTTAGCACTGTGCTCCTATAAATTTTAATGTATTTCTTTTCTATCAAAGGTATTATTTGGTATAAGTGACAAACTGACACATTTGGTAGCTTTGTAAATATACATTTGAAGACTCCTGGTTGTCATAAAATAACTGGGCTGTCAGATTGCAAAGTCAGAGTGAAGCAAGGTGGTTAACTGAAATGAGACTCCCATGAAGAATTTTCTTGTCACTCTCTATGTGAGGCATCTGCTGCAAATTCAGACTCTCAAGTCAACAGACACTTTGATCACAGTATGATTTATGTCAGCCATCAAATGTCTGAGTGGTAACCACACATCTGTCACCAGGACAAAGTGGCATAAAAGAGAATTTAATTGCTTTTGGATTATAAATAAAATGAACATTGCAGGAATAAATTATGAGATCACTGTTAACTTGTCGATCATGCTATCAAGGGCAAGAAAAACTATTGGGCATAAAAAGCAAACTTATTTTTGCTCCTAGGAGATGCAGTTAGGAACGTTTTAATAACAAATGGTAACAATCTCTTTTTGGTAGGTACATACAATCTGAAAAAAAATTGTCAGTGTTGATGAATCTGGCACATCTGTCTCATTTAATCAACTCTTGCAGGTGCTAATGGAGGAAACAATCTGGGATAAAGGACTTGTGAAAGTCAGCTATTAAAAATATATTTAATATTTAGACGTACTTCTATTCCCTTCCTCCCACCCATTATTTAAAATGGATGGCTTGGAAGAGAACCACTTCTGAGACAAAACAAACTTGTACTCACCACCACAGGAAACTAATTTGTGTTCAATGTCCAACAAAATTATGGGTGTCTAGCACACCAGAATGACACAAACTTCCCTGTCTAACCACTGGAGACGGGCCTGGACCTCAGCTGGACTACAGGATTTGGATTTACAGAAATATTTAAGTGTGGACAAGGTGTCCATATACTCATTGCTGAGTATGGTTAATAATAACTTGACTCAGTTGTCCTAAGGTGATGTCCAGTGTCCTTTTAGCTGCCCTAGGTTACCTGAGACATCTACACAGGTTTGACAGAGATGACCCATGACTTCTTCCCTTTTGGCTTAGCAGCAGGAGACAAGGAAAGATTCCCACATGGTAGCAAAATTATACCAGATGCTGACATTTGGAAACTGAATCTGGCCTCTTCTCAGTGAGGTCCATCACTTTATCCCTTGGTATGGAAGGAGTCCACCTTCATTCTTCAGGTTCTCCAAGCATCCTGTATGGCTACGCGCATGTTACCTGAGCATGTTACCTGAGTGTTGCAAGGCTCAAGTAAGGCTTCCACAACACGCAGCAGGAATACAGCACAAGGTCCCTGCAAAGCATGACAGAAATGCCGTAAATTCCCAGATTGCAAGACAGAAGGGAGCAGGGAGAGTTGTATTTATCTCTTGCCACTGTGACCCTGGTCAGGTCACAGAGATCCATTCTCCAACCTCCCTTATTTTCGTATGTCTTTTCAATTTAAGTAATTTGTGAGACTCACCTTTCAGAGACAGTATTTAGGCTTATGGGGTCCAGATCTCAGCTTCGCATACAAAGTGTTAGTGTAGTAATATAGTAATAATAGCAGTTACAGAAATCATTTTCTCAGCATTTTATATATGGACTGGTGAAATGTTTTGTGTGACCCCAAGTTAAATGAAATTGACTGTCAATTCCTGAGCCTGTAATAAGTGCCACCCACTGTAATATGCTACAGCGTAAGTTGTAAGCATGCTTTGATTCTCATACAGCCCTAGTGAGAGGCGTAAATAATACACCCAGTGTATGCATGAATAACCACTGCTGGAGAGATGTTAGAGGACTAGTCTAGGGTGAATTATTCATTGTGAGGGATTTAACTTCCCAAATTAACCCATTTTTTCTGCTCAGCAGTGACTGGCATCCAGGTTTGAGGCCTGATTACACCTGCAAACTGACTTAAGTGATATGGAAGCAGCAGAGGGTTGTCAAAGACTGCCTCAGGGAACACCACTGCACAGAATTTGCTGTGTCTGGTATCACAAGAGCATAAGGAGTCTATGTCATGTTCTTTTCCAAGAGCTGCCTAAGATGTGTGACAAGGAACAGATGCTGTTTTCTCAGGTCAATTTACTTTAACTCACATGCAATAGCTGAACAAGTTGTTCCAGTTTATGTACAGGACCTTGGCTATACCAAAATATGAGAGAAGAAAAAACTATCTTCAAACCTCCTATGGCTGATTCTGTATCTGAATATTAATTGATTATTTGGAGAATACAGTCACAATTAGATGGTGTTATGTTTTCTTCCTTATCATCTTCTATAATTAATTATCAGTACAAAGCATACATATAAAACCTAGTCTCACCAAAGCCTGTTCTCTGAGTTTGGACAGAAAAAGCCTTTCTCATCTCCAGAGGAAGAGTTTCTGCAAGTAAAAGTGATACAAAAAGTGAGCAGCTTAGTGGGTTAAAAGACTTCTAGGAATGAAGTGTCAGAGAGGATCAGGTGAGGAGATAAGGCATTAGTCATAGGCACTTTCAATAAGATGTAGAGATCTTAGAGGAAGATGTCTGAGGAAATGTGAAGCAACACTAGCTACTACTGGAGATAAAATACTAGCTGCAGTAAGAAGCTGAAAATACTGTGGGAGTACAAGGAAATCACAGAAAGGGAAAAGAGGATTATGTGCTCCAGAGGCCATAGCAAAGATCAGATGATTATATAGTTTGCTAAGAATAAAAGTCTCTTCACATGAATTCTTATACCTAGCAAATAAGTGTTGTTTTAAACTGAAGAAAAACCCCTCAGATTAGGCATTTGCAAATTCATTCTAATGGGAAATACCATGTGTAAAAAAAAAAAAAAAAATTCATGGAGTTAGTGGTGTTCCCACCATTGAAAGCCTTTCAAAACAGGAGATGGAAATTGTATCTAGAGTGACGTAACAAATCCAGTCTTCACTGAATCAAAGAAATGGACAAAACGGTTTCCTGATAAGCCTTTCTGAGTCTTCTCTTAACAAGTGGCAAGTGAACTCTGGACTGTTTTACTGCCTGTTTTTCTAACAATGGTTCAACTGTCTCCTATAGATCCATCCACCCTCCACTGAGCCAGAGGTGGGAAAATCGCCCATGACACTTTTGTTCTCCACTTTAATGATGATAGTACAGCACTCCTAATCTTTTGCATGGATATTCCTAGCACTGCTTTCAGAGAGAAGTCACTTACCTCAAAATTCATACACTTTAAACCAAAGCATTTATCTTCAGGCACTGACGTATCAGTAGGACCTCTGGCTTCACAGACTCTTAGACTTGCAGAGGAAATGCATTTGTTCACTGGTTTTTTACTCAATGGCCCTAATGAATGATAATGAGGTGACACACTATAAGCTGGGTTGATAAGAAGCACTTGGCAAGACTGATATCCCAAGCTATTCCAATACAATAGGAGAAAATGTTTCTTAAGTCCTCTCTTTTGAAGGGCAGATTGAAAGTAGAAATCCTAGTGACGTCTCTGTCACCTTGATCTGCTCAACAACAGAACTGTGTATATGGCCGTCACGATCCCACAAAAGGAACAGGCTGTCTTTTTGAAGTACTTTCACTTCTTTTCCTTTTCATAATATTCAGCGAGTTCTCATCCTTGCTATAGAATTTCAACATGCCAAAGCTATTCAAAGTTCACCAGGTGACACAGACTGGCAAATGTCACAAGTTTATGTATGACGCCACGATTTGGAGGATGTAAAAAAGCATGCAAACTTGTTACCCATAAGGGCAGATGTAGCCACGTTCCGAACAGAAAAAGCTGCAAAAGGGATTAAAAATCCTTTTTCCTTACCACTGTTTCTGCATAAGGAGGAGCAGGGTCGATTATAACATGGCAAAAATGAAGCATAAGGCTGGGAGCCAGGAGACCTGAAAACACTGGGGAAATGAGCCAGGAAACCTGAAGACACTGCCAGAATACTAGCACTGACTGGGATCGAGTTAGTTTTCTTGGTAGTAGCTAATATGGGGTTTGGATATGTGCTGAAAACAGTGTTGGTAATTCAGGGATGATTTTACTATTGCAGAGCAGTGCCCACACAGAGTCAAGGTATTTTCTGATCCTCACACCATCCCACCAGGAAGAAGACTGGAGGAGGAAAAGGAATTGGGAAGGACACAGCAGATTTCATTTGGCAATGTTTGACTTCTTTGCTACATGGGAAAAAAACACATGCCACTTCTGATCTGTTTTTTTAAAATGCTGATCTCTTTAATTTCTTCCATTCGGATGTTCCAGCCTCTGCCCTTTGGGTCCTACCTGCGCCCCAGATGAAGGCCACAGGCCACAGAAGGAACTATGCCTGCTGCCAGGGTTTCTTGGGGGCTCTGGGTCACAGCCTGGCTCTCTGGTGTCTCACCCCATTTCCCACTTATCAAAAAGAGCTGTTTCAGCAATAGCTGGGTCACTACTTATTAGTGAGCATTACTTTTGTGTCTCTGCAAAGACAAGCTATTTTAACATGAAAGTCTGCGGGTAAGAATATATTGACAGCAGAATTCCAGTGTGAACCATTAAAATGCACCTGAAGATGACCATCCTGCTGTTGCTTTGAATCGCTTCCTGCAGCTTGCTGTGGACTGTTAGTCAAAAAGAAAATACTAAGAAGAAAACCTAAATTAGCCCCTGGACAATACAAATGCAACTAGACTTGGATTCGTCTGTTCTGATTTCACACTGTGTTGCCTGAGGATATACTGAGTGCTGGCATGAGGCACTGTTCACCCTGACTCTGGTTAAAGTTGTGTCTTACTCCTACAGCCATAAAATTCACTAAGTGAAGAGCTGGGTGTTTTTTATTTACATAATGTGAATTTCTCCAATGGGATTTTGTAACAAAATAAAAGCAGACCTTCCTAAGACTCTCGAACTGTGCTGAAAAATAACATTACAGCCCTATTTTGCCATTCTTAACATTTGGAACAGGATTGCCCGATACTATTGCTGAGGATGCAGCATGGCTGTCATTGTGCAAGAGGAAATATTTACCCAAATGTGTTTGCTTTTTTCATTCTAAGCAGGAACATGTGTTATTTACCAAAGGTTAAAGTCCATTTCAGCGAGTATTTTATTTCTGAAAGATATTCAAAGCATGTTTATTACTGTGTAGCAAATTTACAGAGAATCAAGAGTGTATTGCTTAAAAAAAAATAATAAAAATAAAGCTTTCTGCAATCCAAACCACTGCTTGTGTATTTTCTGAAGCTTTATAGCCACTCTGTGAAGGTTCATTTCTTCATATCTGACATCAAGACAGCTCCCAGGTAACACAGATTTAGTCTTATTATGAACCACTTTTCTCCATCCTTGGCTCACTTCTTCCTCTCCTGCTTCCATGGTAATGCCTTAGTGCCCTGAAGGCCAACTAGAACTGCCATGTTACAGTTGTGTGTGTGCTAGCAATGACTTGGTGATTACCAGAATTTGTACTGACTGCAGGAAAATTGAGACATCAGCTAACAGCATGTTCTTTGGAAATTCATTATTTCGTAAGTTTGCAAAAACCAGAAGAGAAAAAAAATTTGTATTGTTTTATAGGATTTTTTTTTAAAGTGTTTGCATTCAAAAGGGATGCTGATTGAAAATGTTTAGACTTTCCCTCATTAAGGAAAACATAAGATGGTTTTTGTCACTAACTTAAGGCATTATTTTGGAACAGCTGTCTTGCTAGAATTTCAGGTCAACACAGGGGCACTAGCTGGACAGAAAGGTCATTATATTATTTCTTTGAGAGCATTCTATGTTCTCTGGCTCCAGCCTATGTTGGTCTGAGAGCTGACTCTCAGTTGGTGAGGCTGATGTACCATTCCTTTGAAAATTGCTCCATTTCTTGAATATATGTACAGATGTTTTTATTCACATACCTAACAGAAGTGCCAGGTTTGCAGCACAAATGAGTTTGAAATAATTCCTGGTACAATTGCAGTTCCAAATGAATAACACAGTACAGTGTTATTTGAATAGTAATGGCTCCCACAGAGGCAGTAGTTTTGGAACTATATTATTAGCAACAAAGCTTGAACTACTACCAATACCTGTATATTTGCAATATACTTTAAAAATTTTGCTGTTTCACTGTTTTTTACCTTGCTTTAAAGTATGGTTGAGATGTGCATGAATTGTGAAGCAGTATTCTGGGTTGTTTTAAGAAGGTTCTGTGGAAGCAAGTTTGATGTTAATAAAGCAACCACAGATTTTTTTGTGGTTGCTGTTTAATGTAAATGTTTTATGTGTGTGCCCTATGGGGAAATAAAGAGAAAAAAAAGGTACAAGCTGTAGAAACAAAGCAGTACATGAAACAAAAATTAAGTCTACATCCACTTCGCTGAAGAAACTTGACTATTTGCAAATACTATACAATTTTCTGCTTGAATTTTCTGTTGAACAATTTGCACTAATTTTGGCTACTCAGTTATACATAACATCCTCAGGTCAGGATATCTGGGCTTAGAGTCTGCAGTCCTATAAGAAAAGGCTGTGTCATCTGCACATTAAAAACAGATCCCAAAGATACAGACACTGCTGTTGTTCAGTTGACCCATAATAAATGACAGAAAAAATAACGCCTCTCCATGAAGATTTTAATGCACCTTGACAGCTTGCTTACTTTCTAGTGAAATAAGCCACTCAGCTGGGAACGGACTGCTGGTGAAGAGCACAGGGTAGATCTTGATTATGCCAGCTATTGAGGGAATGTTCTGGAACTTCGATGCCAGCAGTGCCAGCATCATGGTCCAGTTGGTGTGAGGCCAAGACTCTTCTCAAATCTTTGCATCCACTTTGCTTGGATATTAGTTTGGACACAGTTGTAACCTTGTCTCCAATGGTTTCTGGCAGAGAAAGAGCCAGGCATATTCAACCTCTTAGTTCTTACTTTCAGAACTGCTCTTAATTGTTTAAGATGTAAACATGTGCAAGATGATTGAGCCCACCTTTGTGACCATCTTTCCTTGGAAGTAAATATTATCTTGATATTTCTATCCATGCTTTCCAAAAAAAAAAGTCTATTGAGTTGATTTCCACATAAGGCAACCTGGCAAGAAAAGATGTTTGGTATCAGGAAGGAACAACGAACACTACAGGCTGGGGACCTCAGATTCAAATATATATTTATTTCTGCTCAAGAGTTTATCTGCACAGGGGGACAGGCTCTGCAGCTACATGCGTAAAGTACCTGAATGATTTCTGCATGGCAAAACAGATCACATCTGCTTTGAAACAGGGGCTTTGTTTCCTTGAACAGTAAGTTTTTGGGGGTAGTGAGAGAGGGCAGGCAGGACTATCTAAAGCTTCATTATCTGAAGTACCTGACAGACTTCAGCATCCCAAAACAGGAAAGGAGAGGAAGTTGTACTGCAAAACTCCAGATGTTTTTCCAGAGGTTTTTGTAATTGGTTTGTCGTGTCTTGCTGTTATTTTTAAGTTCTGATAGCATCCTTGGGCTCAAAACTGGATCAAAGTAATGGGCAAATCCAGACACACACTGGTTAACAGGGATAACATGGGGGGAAGGGGTAGAATCTCTCATAACTTTTGCCAGCAAGTGATCTAAATTAGTCCATTTTGACTCTGCCTATAGTCAGTGTAAATGTGTTGAAGGTGATTCATCTCATCCTAGGATAAATTCTGACTTTTGATGAGTCAGTATTTTTGACTGACTTTTATTGTGTATAGAGGGAAACAGCATTGACTAGATGCTAAAGAGTTAAAGACTGGGGATGAGTAAAATATAGCCCATCCATAATTGTAACAAAGGGGGCTTTCATGTCTTCATTAGATATAGCTTTTAAAATAGTAGTACTGCGGGAATCTAATGACCTCTCACACATAAGACAAAATTTTTCCTGCAGATGACGAAATTGTTTGCTTAAGATAGATCTGTATTTACATAATCACTAACATGCAAGTTAGGCTTTAATTATTGTTCCATTATGCAGGCTGAATATTCTAAATGATTATTGCCACAAGTCTGATTCACTTTGTCCAGAAAGAAAAGAATGTTCTTTTTGGGTACATGCAGGAAGTATTAAGACTTCAATGATCAGGAGAATGCATGAATGTATGACAAAGAGCTTTAAATCAGATGGCACGTAAAGTGAATGACAGCTCCTATTTCTAAACAAGGTATCTTTAAGCTGTGAAGAATTTGTAATGGAATGACTGATACTGACAGGAGTGTTTTATCCCCATCCTTTGATTTCAAAGTGTTGCAAGTTAGGATTGATGAGGACCCCTCTGAAGTAAAGAGAAGAACTAAGTTCAGAGCTGTTTTATGTGCAGGTCAGAGATACAAATGAACTGTGTTAGGGAGCTGCAAGTGATTGCTTCCTAATTTAAGAAAGGTGGTGAAAAGAGTTTTTAACCTGAATCCACACAGAAAAGTGAACAGAACTACGGTAATTACAAAAACTACTGACAACTGCCCTTGAAAAAAGGAACAAAAAAAGAGCAGAAAGTAGACACAACTGTCTGTTGTGTGCTTGTGAGAAAAGAAAAATCCCAATACACCCAGGAAATGAACAACATGCACAAATCTGTCTTCACAGAGACCTAGAGAAGACCAAGACAAACTCTTCTCAGGAATGAAATTCGAAACAGATTTTTTCTTTCAGACCATTCCAAAATAAAAATTTTGGAAAAGTCTCATATGAAAGGTTTGGATTGGGACCCTGAAAAGAGTTTACATTTAGTTTGAATCGCGGACAAAGATGTGAGCTGACTTTTACTAAAAACAAAAGCTGAAAAAACCCCATTTTTTAAGAGATAAAAAAGGTTTATTTTTTCTACATGGACACAAGACCCAACTTCAGCAAATTATTTAGGTGTGTTTATGTTTTGGAAAAATGGGGGTTTTTTCCAACATATCACTGAGCCAGAGAAGGTGTATTTGCAGCAAGAGCAGAGCAGAAGGAGGTGGAGAGAAGGAAGCAACTGGTTGAGGGGCTTGGAGATTGTCTTCCCTGCTTGGTTACCCTTCCGGGCACTATCCTTGTGCAACCAAATGTTGCTTTAAGCTCTTTTTCACCAAGTAGTATGGATAGGTCTGCAAATGCACATTGAAGGACAGAAGAGACAGCCAAGAGGTTTCTGTGCTGTGCGTAGGGAGGAAGAAGAGGACCCTACTGGAGTCCATCTGAGAGAGGCTCTGGGGGCACTGCAGTCAGAGGGACCAGCAATGTGGGGCCCTAGAAAATGCTGTCAGCCAGAGAGGTACCACGAGGAGATCAGGAACACTAGAACCTCAAGCAAAAACAGGATGTTCCAGGGACAGGGAAAACTGTCTGAATGTCTGAAGGAAGTTTCCTGGCTCCTGCTCTGGTCAGCACTAGGGATCGAAAGCATCATACCTGTTTAGTGATCAGACAAGCTAATCAACGAACTGGGTCCAGTATTAGGCAAAAAGTGTCCAGAAGGCAGGTATAAAAAACAGGGAATGGGAAGAACATATAGGAGACAAAGGATGACACAGATAAAACAGACAGACAGGAATGACAGAATCACTTTTAAGAACAAGGTACAAACAAACTCATAGGAAACATGGAGAAAAGAAACAGCAGCCCTGGAAACCAGGAAACACATGCAAAGCAGAAATTGATGAAAAAATGCACCAGTGGGATTAGAAAGGTAGCGTGAAGCAAATTGAGACTGTAACACTCTTCATACTCCCTGCCAGCTGGACATCTGTCTGTTTTCCTGAGGGGCAAAAGAGACGATGGTTTTGACGGGTGATAATTTTGTATGTACACAGAGGGTTTTCTTCTTGACAAGAAAAAAAGGTCTCTGTCCTTATGTTTTAGGTTTTCTGTTTAATTACACCTAATGGCATCTTCCTCAGTGCATTACACACCAGAGCAGCTGTCACCAAAATGGGATCCTTCTACTCGTGAGCATCTAATGACCTATCATTTCTGCGTGACAGTGGGAGAAGCACTGATCTGCTGTGAACTACTTATGATTCTTTCTGCCTTCTGACCTCTCAGTGAAAATGGAAAAGTTGCTCACAGTTTTTTAAGAGAGAGATTTTTCCAAAGTTGTCTGCAACACCCTCTTGATACAACACTGCTTTTTCAGCAACCTGACTTCTGAGATTAGGGTGAAGAATTGATTACTGGTCTTTTCTATTATGAAATCTTGCTTCCTCTGCCTCCCTCATGAGTGAGAGAAAGTGAATACACTCACTCAGCTTTTCTGAAGTGTAATAAGGAAGACTAAGAAATTTATTTTGCCAGTATTAAGGTCTACAGTTAATCTTGAAAGGAGTCCTTCTAACCTGGTGTCGTGTCATCCCTGCAGTGTTCAAGGCCAGGTTGGACGAGGCCCTGAGAAAACTGACCTAGTGTGTGGCATCTGTGTCCGTCATAAGAGAGACCAAAGGAGATGATCTTCAAGGTCCCTTCCAACCCAAAGCATTCTGTGAGTCCTATGATTTCTTTGGCAAAGAGAACTGAAGGACTGTTATATGTGCAAATGCAAAGCAGCAAGGTCATCAACACTGCGCAAGTGTTTTGCTACCCCTAACAGGAATACTGTGATGAGTTCTACTTTGAAAATTATCTTGAAATTTTCAGGAGAGTTAAACCAATTGCAAATCAGAGGCTGTACCATATGGGTGCACTCTATTTTTCCAATACTTTCTGCATTTGTAGAACAATGGCACATGAACTGTCAACTGAGATGAGAAATATTCAATTAGGATGTAAGATGCAAAACTTGCTTCATCAATAAGATTCAATAGCCTTTGGATCCTTGCTAAGGAGTGTGTAAATCACAAATGTCTGTCTTCAGCTCAAGAAGGAATGTCTTTCTAAAATGCTCAAGCTAATTGAATTGCAGGCTTTAGAGAATGAAAAAAAAATATTATTATCATTCTGGGATTTGTGTGCTTCAGATAGCACATTAGAAGACTGTATTAGTTTCTTTCAGCCTCATCATCCTGGCGTTGTTTAGATTTTTGTCTGAAGTTTGGGTGCGAGCTCATGGAAAAAATGAGCCTTGCACATTTTGGATGCTGTTTTCGTGCTGCAAGTAAGATCTCAGACAAGTTGGCTCCTCTACACTAGGCCCCACATGTCAAAACACATCTACTGTGTCCACAGACCCTCAGATTTCCTTCAACACATTGCTGCTAAACCCTCTACAAGATAAGGAGAGAAGGAGCAAGTGGCCACTCTCTCATCTGATAAATTGCTAAAGTCTTTACAGCTAAACGGAAGCTGATAGGACTTTCTTTCAGGGATGACTAGGTGTTAGGAAAACTTGATAAACTGTTCAGTCTGCCACATCTGTTGCATAATTACAGCACAGATATGTTACATCGTAACATTTTTTCAGTGAATTCCTAGAGCTCCGTGTGACACAAGGCAGATTTGTTCCTGTATTCTTCTCTTCCATGTCCCTGGATTCTTCTCCTTTCTTTGCCTGTGAAATCATAAGATGAAAATACAGTGATTTACATAATGTTCCTGGAGAGTCACAGTTGTGATGTCTGCTTAGCGCAGTGCCACTTGGTGTCATCTTCCCTCCATGAGTAGTATTTTTGAAGTGTGATGCTCTGAAGAAAAAGAGTACTGCAGCAATACAAATTAGTAATAAAATATTTTTGCATTCTTATCGTGAAACCCCATTTTTTCCGGTCTTTAATCACCATATATGCATGTTTCTGCTGTAATTTAGGGAAGAAATTAAGCACAGATTTTACTAAAAAAACTGGATTTTTGTATCATTGTACCTTGCATTTAAAGTTGAGCACTGCTTGGAAAGCTTCTTTATTTTGGTCTGCATCTTTAACCTTAGTGTTCACTTATGGTTTGTTGATAAAATGCAGTAATTAAAAGGATTATGAGACAGGTGGAGTCAGCAGAGAACCTGAAGAGAAGTCCAAGAGCAAGCTTTATGATTCCAGGGATTAATTACTCCTTTTAGCATGTCTGGTTTCTGTGGAATTCAATACACCATTTCTATGCTGGTAGCTGAGAAGTAACATTAAACTTCCAGAAAGAGGCTGCATAGAACGTATTTAACTATCACTATAATTTCAATTATCCCTTGTGTCCTGTTTTTTCTGAGATGTTTAGCTCCTTATGATACAGAAATGCTTAATGTCAGACCAGGGATACCCTTAGAATGGAACATTATGGGGTTTATATCACAGCATTGAATGCAAATCTCCCTGGGAGATCTTTTCTTGTGGTCTGAAGACCTCCCTAGGCATGCTGTTAGACTGAGTGATGAGTGAGATGCTAAGTTAAGAACTCAGCATGGAACTCAGTTCTTACTGAAGAACTCAGCATGGAAGACCTTACAAAGGGTGGAAGCAAGGACAGTAGCCTAGGAGAAACGCAGAGAAATTGTCCAAGTAACCAGGGATCATGTTAAGAAAGCTAAAGCCTGGACAGACTAAAATCTGACCAAGAATGTCAAAGACAACAAGAAAAGCTTCAATATGTACAGGTACATGGGTGATAAAATGAAGACTAGGGAAAATGGAGGCCTCCACTGGAAGGAAAAGGGAGATGTAGTCACCTGGGACATGGAGGTATTGGAACAACCAACAGTATTGGAACCAGCGCTGTTTAGTATCTTTGTTGGCAACATGGACAGGGGATCAAGGGCACCCTGAGCAAGTCTGCTGACTACACCAAGCTCTGTGGTGCACTTGGCACGCTGAGGGAAGGGATGCCTTCCACAGGGCCCTGGACACACTTGAGAGATGGGCCAGGGCGATTAACGTGTAGACCAAAAATCACTGTCCCCATATTCATCCACCTGTATGTTTTAATTTTCCTTTTTCATTCTTTCTTCTTACCTTTTACTTTCCATGACATAAAACTGGGGCATGAAAAATGCCTTTACTGAAAGGGAAAAGCAGCAAAATTTCCCATGCTTAATCTGAGGGAGAGTCCGAGGCTTGCTTTCTCTCTTGGGAATTTTCAAGGACAGCTGCAAATGACAAATTTTCAAGACCATGTTTGCTCATGTTTTTACTGATCCTTCCTTCCCCTGGCTCTTAGAAAGATTACTCCCACTTGTACCTGCACCTCAACTGTGGAAGCCCTCACAAAGATCCCTGGAAATGTGGAGGTGTCAAGTTCTACTCAGATCTAGGTGGAAGAACATTCATACTCAATGTCAGGCTTCATTTTTTATTTTACCCAAACAGGTTTTGTCATTTGCTTCTGACTCAGTGAGGTGACAAAAAGATAATGCTCCTTTCCCAGTTGTTTCCTAACAAGTTTGAGATATATTTATTATTATTTTACTTTTCTGCCATCCTTTTAGCCTTTCCTTTTGCAGAATCTAATTTTGGAACACAAAATTTGCGAGCACCCTACTCATGACATGTAAAGGTCAACATTTCCAGAAGTAATTATAACCCAAATGAACAATACTTAAGTAAAAAAGCTTTAACTTCCCTAAAAGTAATTTCTTAGCTATGTATTTAGTACTGAATCACTAAACCCAGTTTGTTTCAATATATGAGGCAGTGAATTGTGAACTCAGTCACTGGATATCTGACAAACCTTCTTTCTCTGATTCAGAGACATTTTACATTCAAGTCTTCAGCACCAGAAGTCCACAATTCAACTCTTGGGAGATAAAATTCACCTCCTCAAGGAGCAGTGGGTGCTCAGTTCTAAATTTGAACTGCTCAGGATCTCTACTGTCCGTAAGAGATTCGTAAGAGATTCATAAGACAGGACGAATTTTGTAATCCTTTGCTCAGTGTCTGATCCCTGGCTAATTTAAATCATTTACAGCTAATAATTTAGGAATATGGATCAAGAAAAACTAGGAGGTTTGTTGCTCAGGATGCAGTCACCACCAATGGAGGTGCCAACAGAGTTCAAAACTGAATTTTGTACGTTCAAAACTGAAATTTGTACATTCAAAACATATTCCAAATCTGCTATTATTTTAAACATTACACAGTCACCTTTTTTCAAGTCAGTCCTTAACTAGTCACCAAACCACTCCTCATCAGGGACTAATTCAGTAGACAGTTAAAGTAAGCTTCAGATCTCAAGCTTTATCCATTTTTATACTTATAAAGACTAAAATAATACTGCAATAATTTTTCTGTAGGGAAAAATCTCATTTTGGGGATGTAAGTCACAAATGATTTCACAGTTTTTGTTCAAACTTTAAAAAGAAAATTCAGCTTCGGGCATGACTTAATCAGAGAGAAATTTTACTTGAAAGAGGAGTGAATTTATTGAAATATATCTGTTAGAATGTAATAGAGGCAGCACTGGTGCTGACTGATATGCTTTGTTAAACCATTTCATTAAGTCAAGGTCTCAAGTATAGTATTTCATAAGGATGCTGAATTTGTTGCAAATTCAATAGTCATCTTTTGTGTAATACATTCAACTTTTCCCAAAGAAACAGTAACAGAATAGAATTACTAGAAAGTTTCTTTAAATCTTACCAGGGAAAGAAACTGTTCTAATCGTGATGCTTGAAAAATATTTTGTGTTGGGAATAATGCCCCGAAGACTGTGCACAGAGCATAAAGGAAGAAAGGGTTAAATTGAACAAGAAAAACTCACTGTTAAAAGAAGCATACAGTCATTTTGTACCTTGCTTAAGTGCCATTTATACCAAATATCAAACTTTCCAATTTCATTAGACTAAAGGAGGAATCATTGTTAAATAATGGTATCCAAGGAAACAAGCCAACTTAGACATGACATTAATTCCCCTGATGCCTCTGGCAGTAACATCCATGTTCCCAGCATAGTGGCCAGAGACCTCAAGGCAGCCGACTCCTCCGAAAGATAATCTTGCATAACTCTACACCAGCCCACAAAGTTTTCACTCCGAAGAAAATAAAAGATTGAGCGTGATAAAACACCCAGTCTGGGAGAACCTGTTGTTTAATAATACATGAAGATGAGCATCTTAAGGACAGTTTAATTTCCCCTAATTCTAGCTGTCTGAAATTCAGGTGCAAGCCTAATGAAGAATTTCTCTGTTGCCAGAGGAAAAAGGTCTGTGTCTCAGTCAGCAGTTTAACCCATCACAAGTTTGTTGTCAGAACTCTTCCAGAAGTGAATTCACTGCCAGCACAGTGGGATTTGGATTATATATTCAAGCAGGACAGTACAAAGGAATAAGCTTTTTCAAAACTGCAATTCAGGGATTGAATAACGCCATTTCTAAAAAAACACAAGGTTTTTAAAAATTTTCATGGAAAAATTAAAAAAATATTCTATTTAACAAAAACGAATTTGGGAAGAAATTGGAAAGGAAATTAAATGGTCACAAGTTTTTGAACATTTGTGTTTAATTCAAATCCTGGATAAATGTAACCAGTATGTCTCTCCAGTGAATTTAGAAATGCAGAATTGGAATCCAACCATCCTCAGCACAATATAAAAGCTATCCAGTCCCAAAAGATCTGTGAAGTACCCTCACCAACCTGTTTCCTTTGCTTTTACAGATACAAGAAATCACAATAAACTTCAGCTCTTTGAAAGAAAGTGCAGTTACACTTGCTGCATTGCAGTGCTGCCAGATGTGTAAGGGCTGGCATGGATAATTTTGAGGAACATCTGTAACAGACACAGTAGGGAAGCAGAATCACTTATCCTGGGTTTCATTCCTTACTCTGGCACTGAGTCGCACATGCTTCAATACCTTGTTTCCCAATTACAAGGTTATAGATATATCACCACAGATTAGTGCAATGCCACATAGGGGTATTTCTTGTGAGCTGTAATTAAGCAGCTTCTGTGAAATATATTGTTATAATATCAAGGATGCTGATATAGGAAAGCAAAACACCTCTATGAAGCACGATAAAGGCAAAAAAATTGAATGACTTACGCACTTATTAACAACAGATCTTAAAACCACAAAATGTCTGTTGTCCAAAGACAATTCATATTCACAGCAGATCTCCAGTCATTTTCACTTTATCCCACGTAAGACAAAAGATTTTGAATGTAAGAGAAATGTATTATACACATATTGGTCTAAAGCAATCGGAAACCAGACATCAGTGTCCATCTAATTTGTTAAGAAAACTATTTGTTACCCATTGGTGTGAAAATCATGTTTACTGCTTATATTGCCTGAAGCAAAACACAAAGATTCAAAGTTAATTTTCTTTCATAAATAAAACATGGCCAAACTCTTCATTGCACTGTACTTTGAGCACAGGCTCAAGTGTTGGTGCATGGATGCCATCTACTGGGTAGGACTTAACTATAGAAACTTGTAGGGTCTTATTCTCTGCCAAACATACCTGCAATCCAGCTAAGTGATGGTGTATGTGTTCCAGAATTATGAATACACTCTGTCTAAAGCACTTTTTTTTTTGCACTTTCCAGGATGAAGCACACGGAGCTATTTTTCTCTGCCTTCAAAAAGCATTGCTGCTATTAAATACGTGGTACTTAAGGAAACACAAGCTCTCCCTTTCGGAAAATCACTGATGCTAGCAAAGAAACCTGAATAATAATTGTAGCACAAAAAGAAACAAACACATGAATGCTTGAGAAGATTAATACGTGAGGCTGTTATATTAAAGAGCAGCTCAGTAAATTGTATGTATAAATGTAGTTGGTGTAATTTGTAAGGCATGAAACTGAGCACTGATTTGAATTCCCTGTTAAGATGCACACTGTGTTTACATACTGTGTGAGTCAGCAAAGCTCATGAACATTTGGGCGATTTTAAGGAACCAAAAATTCCCTTGATTTGTAGCACATTTCTCACCTGCTAAAGGCAAAATGGTGAGAAATTATATGCTCTGAATAACTGGAACTCTATATAATAAGGCGGAACAGTTACCTTTAATGCCAAACTATTCAGCAATAGTAACTTGCATGGGTTATTCTAGAAGATTATCCCTGAGAAATAGTCATTTATGGCTTTTAAATGGGAAAATATATCTCTCATGACAGCACAAAAGGAAAGATGTCTACAGCCAGGATAGGGCAGAGGTGTTTGTCACAGCTCACTTCTTTGGATTGGTCCAATCCACTCCCTCACACAAAGAACAGAGCCCACTGATCACAGAGTGGGTCTGTCTCCTATGAGTATAAAGATGTGGGCATCAAGCAGAATAAAGACCTGTCTACATGAAAAAATAAGCACTTTCGCTAAGATGTCTTCAGGCCTCCAGTGAGAGAATGGGACCCTAAAACCATCCAAATGGTACTCAATCACCAAATCCAATCAAGGTCCAAAGGTCAATTAGTCTTTTCCTTTGGAGCTGAAAGGAAACAGTGAGTTGAATTTCTGATTGAGTGAAACCAAGTAATTCTTTGAAGGGAGACTGACGTAGCATTGTCAATAGTGAGCAAAGCTGAAAGAAAGACAAAAGATAAGACATTGGACCTCAAAAAGAAGAAAAATCCTGAGATCATGCAGCACTGAGAAAAATCCGAGATGGACAAAAACACTCAGGCTGGTTTTATGCGGAGTAAATCTTTGTCTGACAAGCCCACCCGTACCTTTTTCAAGGATATAACAGAAAGCAGACAAGGGTAACATGCTGGAGGTAATCTAATTTGATTAGAGAGTCATCTGATGAAGAACTACACACTAGGATGACAAGCACAGAAAATCTCATGCACCATCCTTTAATGTTTAGAGGACATTAGGTCTATTTTAGCACAGGGTTAGGGGTCAAGGGAGAATGAAACGGCAAGTGAAACAACCTTCTTCTAGATAAATAATCATAAATAAATGCAATGAGAGCAAAAATAGATCTCTTAAAGGAAATGTAACCTATGCTGCATAGAAGTCCACAACTGTGACAAGGAACCAGCTAATATTTAGATGGTTGCATTTGCATACTCATTCTAGAAGACATAGAAATATATTCCAAATACGTTCTGAGTTTCATCATGTGAATCCATGCAGTCCTCAAAGACCTATACTTTAAAGAGGGGATATATGCTTTAGTATGAGCATGAAAATTGTTATTAGACCTGATAATGCAATACATTAAACTTCTATGTGTTTGGGCATCAGTAACATCAATGTGGTAAGAAAAATTACCTGAATGATTAAATGACTGAAGAAAGTGTACCCCAAGGTGCTGAACGAATATGCTACAGCATGAAGAAATAAAAAAATAGGTATTTACTTATAAAATTGCGCAGTATAGAATATATTTACAAACTAGAAAAACACCTATGGCTGAGATGAAATACAACTAAATAGAAACTTCTGAAATAATGTTGGGAGTCAAATTCTAGAATTAATAATAAATAAGATAAAAGGTTACCAAATGCTGTTCACAACGAATGAGAGAACACTTTCCTCAGTGCAAGCAATTCCAAAATTCTGGAATTTGAAAGTAATGTGGTGTTGAATGCTTCATGTTATTCCTAAGCCTTAGCAGGAATTTCTTGGCCTTGCTGTAACAGCAAAGGCAACATTCTCACTCTACAAGATAAAAGAACTCAAAATAGCACTTAGTTTTCCATTTTGAGTCCAGTCAGAAAACGTGAGAGAGAGAAAATCATTTTTCCAATTCTCTCATTCTTGGGTCATTGGTGGATGGTAACTCACAGGAAAAGCAGGTGCTTCCATATTTCTTACAGATATTTTTCTACTAGTGATAATTCAACCAAGTCTGGCAAAATGGGTTTTCCTCAAAATGAGCTGCTGGGTCAATCCAATATGTGCCAACTGCTGATGATTTCTGTAGTTCCATTTACTGGATTTCAAAAAATATGAAAATTAAACTTTGAGACTTTTAAACTCACTGAACAAAATCATTTCCCAACAGTCCAGAACAAAAAAAAAGTCTTATAAGCCAGCCTACTCCATGATCATAAAAATCCACAAACTCTTTGTTTCAGTATAAACATTGGCACCGTCCCACACGTAACCAGTTGCCAATGTGAGATATCCTCTTTCTAATCACAATCAAAACATTTAAAAATAAAAAAGCTGATGCATTCTACTTCTGCCTTAGATGTCTTTTTCATAGCAGCAGAAGCTCTTGGGAAATTCATCAATGCGAAAGACCAGCTTGAAGATTGCTCTCCTGTTTTCTTTTGAGACTTAAACATCTGCTCATCTTTCTAAAGGCTACTGGCAAAGAAAGGCAGGTAGATTTGTACTCTAAAATGCCACTAATGCTGTGGTCAGCTGACTAGAGTGAACCTCCTCCAGCTTTGCTTTTAGTATTTTCTAGTTAGAAGGAGGTGTCTTTCAAATCTTATCCTTTGAGAAGTGCTTAAAAAAAAAAAAAAAGAAGTAAGGAGGATTGTTAAGGTTTTAAATTTCTTTTATTGCATCTATTTCTTTACCTTAAAAAAAAAGGCATGTAAGATGGCAGATAAGAGTAGCTGATTTAAAAGCACTTATAAACATTCTGTAGTATAGGCACTGCAAAGCTTTCATCTTCGCCAAATATTTCATTAAACATTTTAACAGGCCTGTTTTGCTTGTACTGCATAAATAAAGTGGTATTTTATGTACTGCTATAAGTAATGGGGCATATATATTCTGTAACTAGATAGAGCCCTTGGGGAAATACCAGGTAGCTTCATAGTAATCACATTTCCCTCAGAGTACTTGGTAATTACTAATTATTCTTAATGAGATCAAAAGTAATTGCTATGTAACCTTCAACCATGGTTTAGACATTGAGAAATAATGTATGTCATCATAATTTACTCTTTAATTGCAACTAACTTGCTATTGCATGCATTTTACCATATAGCTGGTTGCTCTGTAGTTACCAAGCAAATAAAAAGTCATCTGGTCACATTTATATCTATATTTAAATATATGGTCATATTTATACTTCTTTTATATAACCAGCTGCAGGAGAAGCACAGCTCACTGCCAGATTTCCTGTAGTGGAACATTTGTGTTTGTGATTATTCTGTCGGTAACCCCCAGAACAGCTGAGACCCACAGTCTTCAAGACACAAGTCGTCCGAGTGCTGAGGCACTGAAACAGCTTGCCCAGAGAAGACTGTGGATGTTCTAAACCTGTTAGTTTTTAAGGCCAGGCTGGATGGAACTCTGAGCAGTCTGGTCTCATGGAGGGGGGAGGAGGGGCAGGAGTTCAAACTAGGTGGTCCATAAGGTCCCTTCCAACCCAAACCAATCTATGTTTGTATGAGTGCATGTTATAGATCAACCCGAGCGCCCTGGGACAACAGGAAACTCCCATTACCTCTATTGGGAACTGTATGAGAACTGACATTTTCCTGTTTGGTAAAGGGATTCATGCTATTGTAGGGTCTCACTTGATTTCTTATGGCACAGATATCATAGAACCTCAGTATAATAGAACATCATCCCGAGTTGGAAGGAACCCGCAATCATCACTCAAGTCCAACTCCTGGCCCTGCACAGGACAGCACCAAGAGCCACCCTGTGTGCCTGAGAGCATTGTCCAAACACTTCTTGAACTCTGTCAGCTTGGTGCTGCGACCTCTTCCCTGGTGAGCCTGTTCCAGTGCCCCAACACCCTGTGGTAGTTTATGACCTGAGTTTGCATCTTCCCCATGTACAATGCGGTCGTCTGCACGCTGCTTATCCTACTTTTCTGAGAGTTTTGAAAACCACACCCCTCAATTGTTGTAACATCCTTTCTTTTGGCTTTGATGCTTTATCTGAACCTTTAATCCTTTACTTCTTACTTATAGCTAACCTTCTCCATTCCTCAGATTCCTCTAAGTAATTTTTTTTTTATTCCAGTCCTTTCATAACTCCTAGTTAACACACCCACAAAATCTCGTGTGTAATAGAAGGTCAGCTTTCCTACCTCAGGTGTCCAAAGGTCTCAGCCACACATCTTCCTCTGATCTTCTTTCTCCCTGCATCACAAGTAACTAGAAGAAAAGACTCTCTCCACCAAAACCTGAAAAGCCATTATGGCGCTTACATTCAGAGCAAACCAGTAGTTCACACAGTGGTCCTAGAAACAGGTGAAACTGTGCTCTGAATTTGAAAATCTGTTTAGATTTTATTTTCCTTTACACAGTGAAAGTGGGGGGCAATTTTAGAAACCATCTGCCTGTCCTGGTATATATTTTAAACTGGGAAGTCTCTGGAAAATGGACTGTTATTTATGATATGCCTCTACAAATCAATAAAACTTTGATAGCAAAAAAGGATCTAACCCAACTGTAGATTCTTCAAAGCCCTGCATTGATTTGATCATTCTTATTATTATCAGGCAATATCATTGTCATGCACATGAATACAACACAAGGCGCTCAACAGAGATCACATAATAAAATCATTTGAGATGTTTTCTTCTTGTTTTTCTCTTTCATTTTCTCTTCTGAGAAAAGTTATGTATTTATTTTCTACAATCTGCTAAATTTCAAGGAGCTGCTTTGATCTATGTATATCTACATCTATTTTCACACTGCTACTGTTTTATTATTAGCTTTGTACACTTTCATGTGTCTTTATCTATCAACCCTATTACCAAAGATGCTACTGCATAAACTCTCTAGACAAAATAAATATCAATCATTAGATTCACAGGGAGTGTTCAGGACCGGAGAACCCTGGGAAAGACAAAATTCTGTTTCATCTTCTCCTAAATATATGTTTAAAATAGGTCAGCTGAAGTCATCTAGAGGTGATTATCTTTCCCAGGGAACTTCAGAGGGAATCAGGATATTGATTTAGGCTGGATAGTTAACTTTCAGATTGTTATACTGGGGAAAAGGGGAAAGCCATTTATTTTACCTGAGAGAAGGCAAGTATCCCTCAAAAGCCGTAATAAACATTACACTAATGTTTGGCTCAAGATGTGTCTCTGTCTCAGAGTCTAACATGGAAGGGAAACGTTGTTTTGGAAAACAGTAACTGCACATTGCAGTTTTATGCAGTTTGAATGGGATGAAGAAGGGCTGCCCAGGGGCTGGAGGAATTGTGGTTCACAGTGAGTCCCAGAACACAACTGGTCTCATGATGTCCTGTAACAGTCTAGGGCTCCTGTGTTGCTTTCCACTTGAAAGAGCAGGCTTCATCAGAAATAAGCAAAATTACTTATTTCCTGCATAAACCACCTAACAGTAGGACTGGGCAAACAATCTTTGCATGCAAATCAATTGCAGTCAGATTTCATGCAGTAAGGAGATCCCAGCACATCCAAAGCCTTCACTTCTGTAATCCCCTGGAGTGTTTTGAATCAGTTTATGGCAGCTTCACACAATTTTCATGACATTAACTGCTGTAATGTGAACTAAAACTGTTACAGGAATGACCACACCAAATCACCTGAGGGTAAGAATACAGTATTCAGAGGAGTGTTGCACACATAAAGAGCTCTGACCTACAGCTGCCCAGCTGTTTCTTTGAGAAAATTATCCCCTTCCATAATGTTATGAGCCCCGGTACCTTGTCCCCTTGGCTGTTGAGGCAAGCTGCTTTGATATTAAAGAAATTTCTTTCTTTGAGACCTGCAGAATGAATGAGAGAAAACTTTCCTTTTCCATTCTCATTTCAAAGAGGCAAAGTCCATGTTTCAACACTGTTCAGTAAAAGAAAAAAAGTAACAGTTTAAGATATGAGAAATGCAGCTCTTACACTGTTACCTCAAACCCTCAAAATATCTAAACAAGAGCCATAGCTTACTAGGATTTTGCTTTATAAAAGGTAGCTTGCTAATTCTTTACCTTAGGTTTCATTGAAGACAAGGTTTCAAATCAGTCATCTTCTGAAAGAAGGAAAGTCTGACACCATCATTTATATTTACGTTTTAGGCTAACTTTAATGATCATTGGAACTGTCATTTTTTTTTCTCCATTGAGATGACTAATTTCTCTATTTCGAGACTCTCAAATGGTATTCATGGGGTTCAAAAAATGCAAGGTTCTGTATCTGTGTCAAAGCAAATCCTGGTATGGACTCAGGCCAAGGCAAGTTTCCTTTGAAAAATGCCAGTTTAATATTTTTAAGGCAATTTTTCAAAACACTGAAATTAATGAATTAAAAATAATCTAAAAGCAAGAAAGATATTTGTAAAAAGAAGTGGTCAGTTATTAAGTGAATAAGGAGTGGATTTGGGGTCATTGTATCCAAATCTGTTAGAGCAAAGATCCCTTGAAAAATTAGAAACAGGTAATGTCAGGATTGGTTTTGCTTGCTACCATGTCAGCTGTTCTTCTTTCCTGCTGTGCAGGAAATCTAGATTAGCCTGTTTGCAGTAGGTTTTCTGGGGTTCATGTAGTGTCATGACACAGCAGTGTTTGTACTGCAAGTGAGGTAATAACACAGTGGCTTTCTGAAATGTGGTGTTTTCACAGGCAAACTGGGTACTAATGAGGTCCACATGGGAAGCTGGATGATTTAAATATTTTAATTCCCATCCATCTCTTTTGTAGCAGTAACTTGTTTACAATTTACTGCTGTGATAGCATTAAGAACCACAGTACTACAGAGGGAAGGAAAGGCTCTGGTCTAAGCAGCAATTTTGGAGGGACTCTGTTCAATTTGTTCCAAATTTCTCCCTGAGCAAGTTCCTTGACTCTCTTCCTTAAGGATTTACGGCCAAATGCAAGAAATAACCTTTTGGTCTACTTAAAATACATAAGGTTACCAGTCAGCCTGAGGAAAACCAGCAAAACCTGCTGGTTCATTCTCTATCCACCACTCAAAAAGACACATGCCCATAAACAGAGAAACTGACCCTTGATTTTCTGCTCTGTTCCAGCTATCATCATACCCTCTACCAACGAAAAATAACTATTGGCTGGTGTTTGTGTACATATGCTGCTGTCACTGCAGCTGAAACAGCCCAGAAAAGTAAATTTTCATTACCAGAACCAAGTTGTTTTTTAACAAGTTTAAGCCAGCTGCACTGATGCCTGAAGTGGCCACCTAAAAACCAGAGACTACACAGGAATAAGGGAATAAAGGTAGGTATTTATTTGAATCAGGGCCTTCAAAGGTACACCCTGAGGAGTCCAGAGGCTCCTGCCCCGATGGACCCCAAGATGGACCCTGAGTCATGAGCTCTTCACACTTTTATAGGTTTGGTTCATTTGCATATCAGGGTTAATTCTCCAACTAAAGCTTAAGTTAATGATGTAATTTCTCCAAGTTTACACCACCACCACCCCCCCCTTCCTTCTTTCTCAAGATGTTGGTTTATGCATTTTGGGCTTGGGACAGTCTGGGTGTCCTTGCAGAGCAGGCTTGGAAAGGCTTTGTTATGTCTGTCTTAGTGTAAGAGAGCAGAAGTTAAGAGAGTACAAGATACTTCAGAGTTGCACACTAGGCAGCACAGGATTTGAAAAAGATAAAAGTTAAAACCCAAGGCATCAGACCTGGAACCCTGCTTTTGGCCATTCCAGCATTTGGAACTTTCTGCTAATGCTAATGTCACATGCAATGAAAAAGAGAATCTTCAACAGGAACAGGTTGCTCAGAGCCTTGTCCAACCTGTCCTTGAATGTTTCCAGGGATGGGGCATCCACCATGTCTCTATGCAACTTGTTCCAGGGCTTCATCTCCCCCATTGCAAGATATTTCTTCCGTTCATCCAATCTGAACATACCCTCTTACAGTGGAAAACCATTATCCTTGTCGTATCACAGCAGACCCTAATAAAAAAATCTGTCCTTGTCTTTTCGACAAGCCCCCTTTAAGTATTAGAAGGCCACAATAAGTTCTTCCTAAAGTTTTCATTTCTGTGGTCTCAACAAGCCCAGTTCTCTGAGCCTTTTTTTTAGAAGAGAGGTGTTACACCTCTGTGATAATTTCTGCGGGCTTCCTCTGGACTCTGTCAAAAAGCTCCATGTCCTTCTGGTGCTGAGGACTCCAGGACATGTTTGGCTTTCTGGGCTGTGAGTGCACATTACCAAGTCATTTCCAGCTTTTCCAAAATCCTTCTCAGCAGGGCCACGTTCAATCCCTTCATCCCCAATCCTGTTAATACACTTAAAATTTCCAAATCCACTTCTTATTCACTCAAAAACTGACCACTTCTTTTTACAAATATCTTTCTTGCTCTTCCAAATTAAAAGTATATATAATACATCTTAGATTATTTTTAATTCATTAATTTCAGTGTTTTGAAAAATTGCCTTAATTAAACTGGCATTTTTCAAAGGAAACTTGCCTTGGCCTGATTCCATTCCCGTAGCTACATGAGCACTGTCTTCTTCTTAAGTCCTGAAAGGGATAGAATTAATTCTGATTCTTTTAACTTCCTCATTCAGAAATTACAAGTAAAGACATGTAAAAGACATAGAAAGAAGCTGCTGTTCAGTGACCACTGAACACTTTCAAAATTCACATACTAAATTCTCATTTGAAATAAATGTTGTCTTCAAAACTTTTCACACTGTAGTATTTTTAGTCTAATGAAAAATTCTGTTTATGAAATGCTGTCCAGAATAACTAACAGGTAGCTTAAAAACTTACGGAGCTGAGTATATAATATAAAAAGAACCCTCCTTCATTTCTCACAATGTTGGTGTAGATAGAGAGGTTTATGAAGTGTGATTTTTTTTTTCCTTTTCCCTGGAGAGCTTCTAAGTGATGGGTCAGAAGGTTTAGATTCAGTTTTATCTCTTCCAGAGTGGAACATTTAAGTATTAGCAGCACAATGCTCACTAGCATATCCCTGCTGCTAGAGTCCACCCAACCTGACTTCCGTCATCTGAAAGGTATCCAACTACTTCAAGTGAGTGATCTGTATTTAAAGGACAGAGAAACTGCACTTCCAAAGCATGACTCCATCCACTCCTCCCTGACACGCAGCTTAGGACATGATGAACCATCCCCTTCAGCTACTTATCTCCCACTGATGAAAGAAATTTAATAGCTTGCACAGACATCTAAATTTCTAGGCAGGTGAGATGAATCTCAGCCTGCCTGTTCATTCACAGTAGTTTTAAGTCATGCAATTTCTTGACTGATACAACATCATGCCTGGATTTGCACAGCCAAGCCTAAGGATTTTACAGTAAAATGCAAAAGGTGGGCTTTGAAGAAATCACTTCAAAAGAGCTTTAAAGACTTTGAATCATTTTTCCTGCCACTAACTTCCCTTGATTTCCCACCAAGACCCATGAAACTTGAAAAGGCTGCCTATCTCTTCTGCATGCCTAATATATTCCTCTCCCCTCCAAAGCATCTGGATCATATGCAGAGAGAAATGTGTTTTTATAAACAACTCAGCAGTCAGCAGGAGGCCAGATGATAGCTGGCTGGTGAGGTGCCAGCTAAAGACAAGGCATTCCAACATTACAGGAGATGGAATCAGATGAGTCTAACTCCAGGAGGGTTTTGATTTTTATCTTAATAATTCTCTGTCCCTGCATGGCTTTGTGTAAAATACCATAAGAAACAGGAAAGAAAAAGCTGAAGCATGTGACAAAAACTTTTTTTTAGTATCATACTTGTTGGAAAAATCTGATTCAGAGGCTACTAATGTTTATCTATTCTGCTGACCATCAGAAGACATTGAGATTGGATAATGATCAATTGTTACCTGCCACCCTTGTTAAGATTTTCTTTCCAGTCTGTCATGCTAATAATACTACCAAAAAAATTCATATAAAAAAAGTAAAGCTAAATTTTTTACTGCAATCAAATAGAGAGCTCTAAAAGAAAAAACTGGCTGGCTGTTTGTACATCTTTCATTTTCACAATATCCTCAACCTGACAGAACCAGCCAGAAAACAAATGTTCAAAAGGACACCTTGGAGAGATCTTCAAAGTCTGTATCTTTTTACAGTCCATGACATGAAAATTTGCGTATTAATTTAAACTCTGTTCTTGTGCTTGTATCCCATGAAACATTTAGAATGCTTCATCCTCTTTAGTGAAACTGTTATTCTTTCATATTTACACAATTTCCTATTAACAGGCATATATTCTCTTGCATGGCTAATTATAGACTTACAATAAACTTGTCTCAAATTGCTGCCAAAAAATTGTTAACTTGACAATTTTCTGACACCCTTGACACTCGCTATCAGTAAATCTTTGTCTTCTAAGAGCATTCTCGTTCTAGATTTTATTACTATGTAAACCAAAACCTGAAAAATAAACCCACCAAAAATATTATAATTATGTGAGCAATTTTTGCTCCATTTTTAATACATCCATGTACTCCATATTTAATATAGCTCCCAACCAGCTAGATCTTTTCTACTGTACCTATTCCACTACCGTTGGCAAAAACCTTCACAATTTCAAGTCACAGTAAAGAAAAAAAACCTTAAAACTGAGCATTAGTAATGTGTGCATTTATTTTGTTTAATATTGTTGTGGTTTAACCCCTGCCAGCAACCAACCTCCAGGCAATTGATTACTCACTCCCCAACCAGCAGGATCAGGCAGCCTGAGAACTCAAAGAGCAAAAGTTGGAAAACTTATTGGTTTGATAGGGAAAGCAAAAGCTGCACACACAAGCAAAGCAAAACAAGGAGTTAATTCACTGTTTCCCATGGGCTGACTGGTGTTCAGCCACCTCCAGGAGAGCAGGTGAAGAAAATTAACTCCACCCCAGTCAAAACGAGCAAAAATGGACATCTGAATTGAACCTGGGGTATCCAGGACTCAGGAAGAGGAGTGGTGTGATGGTATTCTACCACTCTTCCTCTCTGGTCTCGTATAGCTATTTCTGAAGAGATTTTAGGGAACTTATTGATGAAAATGCTACTTCAAACAAGAGAAAAGGAAATGCTATTTTTCTTCAAACAACCTTTTTTCTTCAAAGCTGTCGCTTTGATTTCAGCACTTTCCCAAGACAAATAATTTAATTACAGATAAAGGTGATTGTATTTCCTTGGGTGGGAAAGAAATTAGAATGGAGATGTAATAAATATCAAGCCAGTTTAGCCACTTAGTTTTAATCCTAATATCTCTTCCACTCATTCTCCTCTGCTGCAAGATACATTTTCTAGTAAAAATAAACCAAGCTGTAATTTCATATATCATACTGAGGGTAACACAAGGTTTCTGCATTCCTTAAATGGCACCAAACCCTACTTAAAAACAAACACGTGGAACTTTGGTGTTGTCAAGACTTGTGCTGCAAGATCTGCTGTCCCCTACAAGAGATTAAGTGACAGAACAATGAGCTGAGAAAGAAATGGTTGTAAGGTAGAAGTGCCAAGTTAGGCTTGAGGAAGTTAAGGATTCAGCTCTCTGTCACAAGGAAACCCATGTGGAAACCGGCTAATTTCATCCCTCTTGTCTTTCATTCCCTAGTTCTTCTCTGTAAAATGCATATTCTAACAAACTCTCCCCCAACTTCCATTACTCCTGTCTATATGCACTGCAAATTTTCTAGAGCAAGATCTCTGCCTCTTATTTGAACAGTGGTGTTAAAGTATTTGGTTGACTTTGTGCCGCTGGTGCTTTATTACAAAAAATAAAATAAAAGCAGTGTTTATTGAATGAATTTTGAATGTAAAAGGGCAGATAACAAATGAGAGGGAAGCAAGTAATAAAAAATGTGAAGGTAAAATAAAAAGGAAAGATTCATAATATGCATCCCAGATTTTGGGTGGGGCAGCAAATTTTTAAAGTCCCAATGAGAGAACACATTTACTGAGGCTTGGAACAACCTGATGATAAAGCACAGCAGGCATAGACACCATATGCAACAACACCTGAGGGAAAATACATAAAAGATCTTTCAGAAAAAAAATGACAAAAATGGAGGGGATTGACAGAAGAGCAGCTAAAATAATTAGAAGTCAGGAAGGACTGATTTTCTAGGAAAAGTTAAAAGAGTTAGCTATTGTTGGAGTCAGAAAAAGCTTGGGAGCTTTTCCTGCTCCTCTGGCTGTTTGCTTTACCCTCAGAGCTCCGCAAAAAAGTCTTAGCCTGCGAACCAAGCTTGTGAGAGCATTTACCTCCACTTCTGGATGAGCTGAGAGCAACAAAGAAATGAGGAGATGGTTGTTTAGTGTACCACAGAATGTGTAGTTGTAGTTATCAGGTTTTGCTATATATGTTATATGGGACTAAGATGGAGATTTTAGGGTGTCGGTCCCTTGTCCTTCTTCTTCTTCTCTCTTCTCCTTCTCTTCCTTTTTCCCTCTGACATGAGTTCCTGTGACTTGTTAATTGGTAGATAGAATTTAGTGTAAAGGAGACATGTCAATAAGGTTGATATTCACTGGTTTTGGGAACAAAACAAGATACATAAAGTTTTCTAACTGGTTGATAATAGATATAAAAGCTACCTGCTTCTGGTAGCCATTTGCCATTCTGCCCTCATGTTCCTGGAGGTCACAGCACAGCCTGTGCCTCTGAAATTCTGATAAGAACCAGAAATAAACAAGCTCTGAAACAGCAGAAAGAAGCCTCATCTCATCTTTTCGGGACATGGGACACTGAAATAAGGAACACAGCCGGGCCAGATGTCAGGGGAAGAACACCGCCCCCTTGGCAGCTATAAACTAGATATCCATAGCTGAAACAGGAGGGAATAGGATGGGATAATAAGGAATTCAACTTGTTGTCATAGCAAATATTGCTATGTTCTGTTGAATTTTCAAGCAGAACACATATATTTCAAAACAGCCATGCAGCAGATAAGGTACTTTCACTGCCTGAGGGGCTGAAAGTTTTGGGACCTAAACTGTCTTTCCGTTGTAAACCTGACAAGGGGCCCACCCAGTGGAATCCTTGGGAGGCACTGATGTGACCCTTTTCCATTGCCAGTGGCACCCATTTTAAACAAGTTAGCACAGAGACCAGAAGCGGGTTTGCAGAGGTTTGTAACTGGAATGATGAGCTTGATGGGCATGCAGTATAAATGCAAGCGTGTGACTGTGCGTGTGGGCACTGGGGACGAAGCAGAACAAACATTAAAATAGTGGCCTGCATTTATATCAAACACTACTCCCAAGACACTTCTCCCAGGACACTGTTCCCAGAAGTCCAGATGAGGAATGTGTTGTTGATGTGACTCCTATAAGGCTTTCCCTCTGATAAGGGCCAAACACAAATGATCTGTCAGTGGAAAATACTGTGTTCCAATAGCAGGAGGACAGCAACACAGTGGCAGTATATCTTAAGTCATACATTCCTATTCCTTTTAATCCAACAGGAAAGAAGATACATATTTCAAATTACCAAGGGAAAACACACGACAAGCAGCAATCTTGACTAAGATTTATGGAGTCTGACACAAGCAAGATCCTTAAACAAAGGCCACCAACTTGTAATAGTGATTACAAAGGTCCCAGTCTCTTCTAATAGAAGACCTCTACTGGAATTTTATCAAAAAAAGCACTTTTTGCTGCTGCACACCATTTAAGCAACACACAACACAAGTGCCTCTAAATGTCTTCCTGCTGCTGAAATTCAGATGACTAAATAGCATTGTTTGGTTCATGCTGCATATGTTTCAATAAAACTAATGGGATGACTGGTTCATTATACAGCGAAATTTAGTCAAGTTATTAGCTTTAGTTACATTTCTAGCTCTGTTCTGAGGACGGCATACCAAGCCCTATGAGGCTGATGTTACTTTAACAAACACAAATGGAAAGAAACAAAAAATCTTCCCTGAAATTCTAAATTATTCATAAAAATTACCTCTAAGGAGAGGTTGTCCATCTGATACATCAAAATGCAATATCCACAGC
The DNA here is from genome assembly GCA_013396875.1 of Vireo altiloquus. Classification (NCBI taxonomy): domain Eukaryota; kingdom Metazoa; phylum Chordata; class Aves; order Passeriformes; family Vireonidae; genus Vireo; species Vireo altiloquus. The sequence goes on from VZRF01010837.1 coordinate 408,719, forward strand.
CTACACATTTAGCTCAGTGCACAGCACATCATCCTCATTTTTCTGGAAATTTTTCTAGATATGTAAATACACAATGGTTTGTCATGTCACTTGTGCACCTATTACTTTATTTCATCTAGGTAAATGCTATCCTCATTATCAAACACAGCTACCAATGACTTCTGGTCAGAAGGTTAGCAGCAACACACACTCATTAACTACTATACCTCTGCTGTCTCTGCTGACTTTTGACCTTGAAGTCAAGTCACATTTGCCTGGCTCAGTGCTTGGAAGTCAGTGATCTAGTGAATGGCACTCTTCCTTCTGAATGTGAATTGGTGCTGTGCTTGTGGTGGGAGGGAGTGCTTTGCTTCTAAAGGTGCCAACAATTGGACAAGATGTAATACTGAGGTCTTGATCATTTGCTCATTGAAAATTCTGTGGTGCTTCTTCCAGGAATACATTAGAGCGAAGAACTCCTCATGCTTGACAATTCACATCTTCCCTAACTGCATTTGTTTATAATTTCAACAGGATACACCTTTCTTTTCCACTCTGTTTCCTAAAACTCATGTGTACAGTCTCTTAGCCAGCTAAAGTAACAGCCACAAGCTAAGGAGCAAAAACCACATCAGCAGAGGGTTTCATGACCCATGTTCCCTGTGGATCACCACTGTCCCAATTACACAGTACTGCCAAATGCAGGTTATTAATTGATCCACAGCAGCAGAGAGTGTGGTTCATTTCACTGGTAGTGACAAATACATTGTACTAAAATACATTTCGCAACCCAAGAACCTGGAGTGTGAAAGTCACTACAGGAGGAGAGCACTGACCTTAAAGAGGTCCTCTAACTATACTCCATTACTGCCCAAGTAGAGAGGCTAATGACTCTAAGCTTCATTTGCTGGGTCTTAAGTAACTTACAGCTCTCAGCAAATTCAAGACTTCGAGGTTTAAGTACAGGGCCCTTTTTCTGGCTTCAAGGGCAAGTGGCTCAGCACTGTCATCTACACAGTGAACCTCTCACCCCCTCCAAAGCTGCATGGCCTCATCAACTCAGCCTGATGCAGATAGCTCAGATGTTATCCAGGAGAGCACTAGAGCATGAGGCAAAAACCACAGCAGGGACTCTGCAAAACATGGCATGATATAGATGGGGATAGATAGCATGTATTTGAGCCCATGCCTTGGGTCTCCAGGTCACTTCTATGAACAAAACCCAACAAAAAAGGTGCCTGGGTTCCTGATGGGCTTTGCTTTGGGAATATGGCTAGGCTGTAGGCTAAAAAAGAGTCATAACTCCAGGGAGAAGAGAGAAGATCCAGGGGGTTTTGGCTTAACAAGCAATAGTCCCACCAGAAAAAATCCATTGATTCAGACTGATATGATACAGCATTAAAGTTTAATGAAACTCAAAATTCCAGGTAACTAGGAATTCGGGTTGTTAGCCATAATTCCCTGCTAAGAAGAAGACAATATTACTGATAGCAATACTCTAAAACTTGTAAATGAGGTTAAGCCATGCAAAGAAACAACTTCCAGCTGGTATGTTTGACCTAGGTCAATGCAGGGAAAACTCCCGTTAGTCTGCTTTCTAAATGCAAATACTGCTTCAGGCTCCACTGCAGTAATAATTCATAGCTTGTGCAGTCAGTCCAGCCACCATGCGGAGTGGAAATTGGACAGTGGCTAAAGCTACACAATATATACAGATGTATTCACGTAACTCTTCTGCCAAGCCTTGACTGGCAGTTCTAAGAGCCAAGTTTAGTTTCTGAAGTCTCAAGTAAAGGGTGACTTGAGCTCTACTAAGAAACCCAGGAAAAATAAGTGAAGATCTTTGATTACACACTAAATCACAGTTCTTCACCTATAAATGATGATTCAAGTGGCTAAAACAGCAGTCCCTTATTCACAGGAGGAAAGGGAAACAAGAAAACATAGGACAATACAAACAACCAGACATTCTTTTTCCAACCAATCTCTAAAACTCTGTTCTTGAATTTTTGGTGACTCAATTATTTTTCTCAATGAGACATGGAGTTGTGCCCTGTCTCCTCTATGGCCCACGGAGCACTTGTTGCTGTCATCTTCCTATCCTCTTCAATTTTGGTTCTCTTTTCCCTTCTTTCTCTCTGAAATATTTATTTGATTCACTTTTTATTCTAATGCTAAAGGTCTAATACTTCAGCATCAAAGATTTACTCTGAGGAGCTTAAAGGGCTGTCATAGCCTCACTGATCACAGCAGCAGCACCCTGCACCCCTCTCACACAGATAATATCCTGCAGGGGAAAAACAAGATGACCACAGTAATGCCAGGAGTAGTTTACTTTCACTGAGATAAAACAATAATATTTTTACTTAGTATTGATCTGATCGATTTTCCTTTCTCTGCACAAGACAAATTCTCTGACATTTTTTCCTGACTGAAATGCACTGAATTTCTTAGCTGCTCCTGGAGACATCCAGCAGGTTCTTTCCAGACAAGCTTCTGTGCCATCATTGCTCATGACAAGCACCAGTGAGAAACCTGGCATCTCTCTTGTCCACAGAACTGAGCAGCAGCCACGCACTGGTAGGCTACTGCTGACTCTAAGTCAGTTACAATCAAATCAAGTAAATGCTGAAAAGCTGACGAAACCTTTATGGATAACAAAGATTATTTTTAACACTAACACTTGCTCGAAGCAGGACATTTAGTCAAATATTGGGTACCAGAAGCAAAGAAGCAAGTTTGAAGGGTAGTCTGTTTTGTCAGACAATGCAAGGAAGTTTTGAAGCATAGGGAAAAATAGATATGCGATTTCTTTTTATGTATTTAGAGGTGTCTCCAGTCTAGGCACCTATATCCGACCCAGACTATAATTAATAGAATATTTACAGTTAATAGAAGTTAACTAGGTAATTTATTGTTAACAGAACACCCTTTGATATTAATTGATGCATATAGGAAAGAGTTTCTTCCTAAGGTCAGCAAAGGGTAAGATCCTTAAACAAGACTATTTTGTTCATTGTATTAGAGCCCAGAGTAGCTGGCTCACAGGGAAATAATCTAGGCTTTTCTGTGGGAGGAGAGAAAGATCCTGCTGACTCTCCAATATCCCACATGGATTCAGTTTCCACAGACATTTCCTGGATTACCTCTATCATTTATTACTGTTGACAATCAAAATGGATGAAAATAGATCAGAAGGCAGTAAGGTAGTTTATTCTCTTCACTAAAGGTAAAGCTATTGAGTGAAAAGGAATAAAAAGAAAATGAGTATGAATAAAAATTTCAAAATAGTTGACTGAAAACCACGCATGCCTCTATAAAAGAAAATCTTAAAGACACATGGAATAGACAGCTGTGCTGTCTCAAGTCTCCCCCCTCTGCAGGCCAATCACCCTTATCATACAGCATCTTTCATAATGTATTGCATTGTGGTCAAAGACCATTACTCGCGGTGAAAAAGGTGTGGTTAAACAGAAACATGGTTTTATTTGAAAATCATTTTTGACATGACTTCTTGTCTCAAACGGGATGCTTCCTCTAGCAGTTTCACCTTTTTCTCCTAAAATGTTTGTCTTCGCTTGCTCACCACCCCATGCCTACATCACAGGTCTTTCTCAAGTCTTCAACAATGATAAGTAACAATAGGGATTACTGTCGTAGTTCTGCAAAAACTACCCAGACACCACAGCCAGTGCAGAAGGAAGGGGTGGAGCTGCTCCAGATGCCAGAGCTGAGATTCCCCTGCAGCCCATGGTGCAGACCCTGGTGGGGCAGCTGGGCCTCTGCAGCCCATGGAGGACCACAGGGATGCAGAGATCCACCTGCAGGCCCCAGAGGGGACCCACAGCAGAGAAGGCTGATGCCTGAGGGGGAGCTGTGACCCCACGGGAGGCCTGTGCTAAAGCAGGGTGCTGGCAGGGACCTGCAGACCTGTGGGGTGAGGAGCCCATGCTGAAGCAGATTTCCTGGTGGAACATACGGCCCTTTGGGGGACCCACGCTGGAGCAGGCTGTGCCTCAAGGACAGCACCCCACTGAAGAGTGACCCACACTGCAGCAGTTTGGGGAGGACTGTCATCTTCTGTCATCTTCAAGGATAACCAACTGCAGGGAGTAAGTATATTTCAGTTTAACAGGATTAAGTGCTTAAAATTGAACTTTGGGTTGTAATTCCTTTGGGAGCTGTATTTTCAATCTGTCCACAGGTTTATAGGTCCCCTCAAACCTTAGACCAGACTGTAAATCCATCTAGAATCTATGCACAAGCCCTAGGTACTGTTTTTCCAGCCTCCATCTCCCACCTTGGGTGACTCCAGGTTCCGGGCTCCTTCTACTCACTGGCTAGTCCTACTTGAAGTTCACCATCAAACACCCACATACACCCAGAGAGAGAAGAGAACAAGGTCACAGAGAAAATAGTTAGACATAAAGTTTAATAGGAGAATAGGACATATTGCAATGATCAGCATAATTATTTTCCCTTCTTATCAGATACAAAATTCTAGATTTAATCTCGCCAAGGGTGTGCTTGAGTAGCTTCATCAGATGCCCAATGATCAGTGACTGGTCTTTGTTAGTGGCTCTATTATCTATGTTACAGTTTAGGTATCTGTGTGTTTAATTTTGATTTTTCCTGTACCTTTAATTTTGATTTTTCCTGTACCTTGCCTTTTATGCTGAACTGCCAGAACCAGACAGCCTTAAAATCAGTTGCCATTGTAAATATCACATATGAGGAGATACTGAAATATTATAAATTATGTCTATAATCTAATGGCATCTTTCTACTGTCCCTTATGTCATTTGTAAGTGTTATACAACCAGAATGCTACAACTGACAGCTGCTAAAGAACTCAAAAGCTATCTGTCTAATCGTGACCTAAATAGTGACATATGAAATACCCATTCAAATGGGATTAAGATATTCCTAAATCATGACAGACAGTAGAGAAGAAAGAAATAAATCTGAGTGTACAATGATGAAACTTGACAACAGTAGACAGTGTCTGCATCGTAAAGGAACCATTGCAATGGCTCTATTTTGTATTTTAGTTCTTGTATGTTACACAGAATACAATTTAAGAAAATAAGGAAAGTTATTTATTGTTAATTCTGATCTTAGTTGTGCCTCTTTTTCTAACTGTGTATTCCTTGTGAGTGTTTCAACAGTTTTTGAGCCAAGCATCCTGGAAAAATTGAAATGATAGGCCCTGACAAATGTAACTGGCTTGGTTGAGTCAGCTCCTTTGCCTCAGATTTGCTGTTTCAGCCTTGCAAACAGTTATTTACAGAGGCACCACCAAAACAATCTCATTCTGATTTTCTAAAAATTATCTAGATAGAAGAAGCTTGAAGTGATGTCACATCTGCATGGAAGCAAAACATAAGCAATCATATCAAGAGGAATATATGAAGAAAGGATTAATATTTATGCCAGTTTACCGTGTGTGGAAATGAGATAATGCATCCAAATAGGGTACTCCTCAGGTGAGATTCTGATCTCAGAGACTCAGCTAAAAATTAGGACGGCTGACTTAAGATACATTTACATAAATGAAATCTAACTAGAATCCTAGAATCAAAGTATTAAGTCCAAGACACAAAACAAGGATCAGACAGTAGAAGAGTCACCCATTTCTTCAGAGAGTCCCTTTTTCTAACAAATAAAGATTCCTTTGGTGTTTTTTTTTTTAAACAACAGAAGTCTGAAAACAGAATTAAATGTCTGGATCTTCTGGTCTGGTCTCATTTGAAGATGGCTAAGATCCCCATCACACAGACAAAAACACATGTACATCCTTTGAAACCAGTGATTACAGCTCAGTTAAGTATCAGCTTCACACTGCTCTAAGTCTGTATTGACATCCTTTTCAGCTAAATTCCAGAACATCAATCCTATTCCATTGATGTCAGGCCTCAGGTTGATGATGCAATAATGATGTTACATATGAGCCTGGGAATTTAACTTCTACAAAAGCCTAGAAGAAACCCAAAGCTACCTATCCAGCAGTGTCTGAAGCACCACAGCTCTGCTACGAGTCTGGGTCTTCTGAACATGGGTGCCATGAAGAGAGAACCACACTAGGCAGTAATTAAGGCAACATTCAGTTCTATACTGACCAGTAAAACTGGAGACGAAATAATTACTTTCCAGCATGGCAGACTTAATGTGCAATTACCTGTTAGAACACCAACAAAATGAAAGATACTATTTGATGGATAAAAATATGGATTAATGGATAAATCATTAATTTCCCTGAAATGAGTCCATTTTGCTGATGACAGCAATTGGTGAATGATTTCTCCCTGTCGTTATGCTGACCACAAGCCTTTCTTTGTATTTTCTCTCCTCAGTTAAGGAGGACAGGGATAGAGGGGCTTTGGTGGACACCTGGCATCCAGCCAGGGTCAACTCACCATACAAGTATGAGCACATGAGCCATATGAGTGTGCAAGTACTCTTAGGAGTAATACATTGCACATGTCTTCTGTTACCTGTTTGTCTCCCTTCATGATCTCATAAATTTTAACTTTGGTTTAGATGAAAAGATGTGCCCTTCATCTTTCCAAGTACAGTTGTTCTTCTATCAATGTCAGGTGAGGAAGCTCAGAACTGCTTTGTAGCTGTTGGCTTTCCACAGGGCAGAACCCAGAAATGGACACATCTGGGTGCAGAAATGTAACAGTGGTAATGGTGAGTAGGGAGAAAAGGAGTCCACAGTATTATTAAGCTGTAGATATCACTGACATTTTTAAGAATGCAATTATACAAAGTATTATCTCAATGACAGTTTTGCATATAGTTTCTAAATATCATCATAAAATATTTCAACTTTATCTCCGTATGGAGAACAAGAAAGAAGTTGTTTTCCCAAGTCAACAAAGAGGGATAAACTGTTTTCTGGCTTCCATTCAATAATTAAATAGCAAACACGCAACAGAGATTAATACTTCTATTTCTGAGACATGGTAACAGCCTTAGGATAGCATATGGCCTGGCCAACACACACAGCTCTACAGGCGTCCATCAAGATGTTCCAAGCTCATGGCAGCCAAGGGCTGAGTCCCAGCACTTGGATCACTTGTTATTTTCACATGGAGGTCATGAGGGAAACATAGCTTTTATTGGCATCTCCAGGTAAAAATGTATTGCAGACCCAAGTCTAAGAAATCCTAAGGGTCCTCTAAGCAGGTTTATGAGTTGAGGAAAAATAAAACCACACTGCCTGTCAGTCCTCTTGAGCCACAGCTGCTTGATGAGATCTTGCAAGCCCTCTCTAAAGAGCTCAGCAAGACAAAAAATGTCAGACATACAGCTCCCAGGAGGCTTCACAGGAGCCTATCTACAAACCAGACAGGCAATGTGTCCTTCACTCTACATCCTCGCTGTCCCCCACCCTGGCACAGGATTTCTGTAGCACTGTAACAAGGACAAATGAACAGAACGAACACAACAGTACAGAGGCACAGGCCTACTAAGACAAACCTTTGTACCAGTTTCTGTCCTCTGCCATTAAGGTGCCTGCATAAGCAAATGTCTTGTGATTAAATTATACACACCACAGGTCACAGGGGAGCCCTCTGTTCATCCGCACAGACATTATTTTGCATAGTAGTGTCTCAAATGGCAAAGGAGAAAGCATGTCATAGAGGTTTTTATTTAGCCCAAATGCTGTTAAATTATTCAGGTCATTATTAAAATATGAAACAAGATTCAAATAGAAAAAAATATTTAAATTTTTAAACAGGGAGCATTTTAAACTCTTTATTTGGATGGAATATTTATATTCCAGCATGGCTTTTAGCAATTCAAAGGTCAGGATTCCTATCTGGGTGGAATGCTAACCTAAGGTACACACATTCAATTCAAAAATACCAAAAAAAAAAAAAAAAATAAAAGAAGAAAACCTTTAAATAGTTTGTTTCAATCTCATTAAATAATTGACACATTGCATAAGACACTCAGTATAAATTCTCCTAAGGCACTAGTGATGCTAAGGAGGAATTCAAATTGCTTAAGTGACAAAGTTAAGCATCTAGTCTATGCTGATTTTTCTGTCTCTTCACAGTCTGCAGAGAGGAACAGGTGCTTCCAGATGGTGATTCCTTCTTCATACCTTAAGGGATTATGTACCCTCTGCAGTCTCCTATTCAATTCTGGCTACAGAAAGACCCCAGTCACTTTTTGTAGCCCAGTCTACTTTTTAGGTAAGTAATTTAAATTTCAATTACATTTATTTCAATTTAATTTTTTTTTTGCAACATCAACTGATAAAAATCCCACTGTACTTACAAGAAATGTCAAGAAAAACACAGTAACTTGATTTACTGTAAAAGGACCAGTTTAGTTAGAAATAATCTAGAACTTCAGTTGTCACTAAAGCTAGAATTAAGTGAATAACTGAGTTTTCCAGTTAAGTGCTAAAAGCAAAAGGAAATGGAATAAGATAAATTCAAATTCCAGATTTACTTTAATTCAATCCAACCCAAGACTCTGAATTTCCTAACAGATTACAAAAGAAAAAAAAAGTCAGATTTTAAATAGATATTTAATTTAGTGACAGATTAAATGAACTGCAGAAGGCTTTGGGAAGAAGAGGGGTTTTGTTACAGATTCCCTAGACAAAAGTAGCACTCGAGTCTTTCTCCAAGCTACCAGAAGTTCACATCCATGTGTGATTTCAAGCATCCACACATGCTTGAAAATCAGCATGGCACTGTGGAGGCAATCATAAAGCTGCTAGACCAACACTGGTGACAACACCTTAATGCAAACCTGGTAGAACAGCACTGTTTAATGGCAAATTGGTGCTGTGCCTATGAAAATCCACAGAGAAACCTTTGCTGATTTCAATGCAAGAACTCAACAAAAGGAATCATCATATCTGGGGTAAGATTCTTAAAATAAACAGTAGAATACATTGTTCAAGGAAGTTGGATCATAGGAAAAGCCGGAACATGATCCCTTCTTCCATACTGATGTTAACTCCCAAGGCACCGTAAGTGATAGATCTGCACCACTGATTTTACTTCAACGTTGGCACAAATCAAAATTACTTACATGAGATTGAGAAAAAAACTCCTTTTTAAAGGGATACTAGCAGTTAAATCAATTTGTAAAAATGGTATCAAAATAGTTTTATGTCAGAATGTATATGAATTTCTCTACAAAATTTTAAAACTTTATAGTGTTGTTGCTTCCTATTTTGATCTATTTTTTTTCTCCTTCTCTCTAATGGTAGGGTGACCCACATATGACTCACATGAATGGAACTGGCAGTGGACTTGAAAGGAGATAGAATAACCTAACACAGTGCACTGTAAGCTCTGAACATTTAAACAAAATTTTAAACGCTGAAAAAAGGGTAGAATTTTACCTCCAATCTCTTTACTTAAATCTTTCACAACACAACAACTTCCATGTTAAAATAAAATGGAAAAAGAGCTTTGAACAGAAGTGATATTTTTGTAGATGACTGGTGTTAATACAGACTCATAAAAAAAGTTATTTTAAGTATTATCTTTTTTCTGACAGTATAGCAAATAAAAAATAAAATCATGTAATTTTTACAATCCTGTATTCACTGTGAGAAGCCTTAACATTTCTAGTTTCCAAAGTCTCATCATTCACGTCTTGTCCATGTGTATAACTCAAAGAACTCCATCATTTCTAAATGTATTTAAACCCACTTTTAAAGCTCTTCTGCCTTTCATAATTGCATTAGAAGTGGTTCAAAGAGACACAGCTATTCTTAGCTGAAGGATGTGTTATCAGTTGCCTCACAAAATAGCAATTAACGATGGTTATGTTCATTTCTTGATGGTAGAAGAGAGCCCTTGGTCTCATTTACATCAGTATTAGCCAGGAAAAACTTCCGTAAAATAATAAAAATTAACCTGATATAAATCATATACCAGTTCAGTAAATGGGAACAAAAGAGATGCTACCTTGAAACTAAGGATAAATGATACACTGTTTAAATTAATTTCCTATCAAATACAATGACTGATCTTAGCAGGTTGATTATTATACTTCTTGTTGACGAAGACCTAAATTAAGTCAACATCTTCAGTAAAGAAAATATGTTGACTGCTTAAAAAGTTGTAGAAACTATTATTTTGGCTGATATTTTAGCACAAAAAGCTCATAATCTACCCATCACCAAAACACTCAAAATGAGAAAATCTTCTGGATTCAGATCGTATACGAAGAGCATCAACACCTGAGGAAAGACACAGAACTCGTGAAAATGTTATGGGAGCTGGCTTGGGCAGAGCCAGAGTAATCACAGAGAAGAAAATTGTCCATTGTTTGGAACCCCATTTAAAAATACAACGATACTTACAATGAAGTACTCATTTTGTCTAGCTGGGATTGGCACACAAACCTAAGAATTAAGGATTAGGTTACTACCTAAGAATCTCTTTTGTACACCCGGAAATAGATCTAAAAAACCAGCACAATTTAAGATGGAAGAAATCCTTGCCAATTTGATACACTTGCTTTTAAAAAGTAGAATCCTTTGGACTGCATTCAAGCCATAATTAGTAGTGGAGTAAGATCTATTTTCTATGAATACTATATCCTAAATATACCTACAAGCATCTGCAAATGCAGGTCAAATTACTCTTTCACCTTCTCCTGAAAATCGTTGTAGTGATTCGACCGCCTCGCAGGACTTCTAAATATATCCCACTAATTTCTAATCTTCTGCATAATCTAATTCAATGTTCAAAGTAGAAGCTGTTTTGATATTGCTTTTTACAGACATTTTTGTTTGCTAAACAGTATCTTTTGCCTCAATTGAGCTGTTGCACCACTTTTTCTACACCGAAGTCAGCCAAGGTGGCTCTACGGCTGAAGAAAGCAGGTGCCGTAAACTTCAACACTGCAGAGTTCTATCCTTACACAAACCTTCCCACAGGTATTCATGGTCGCCTCTCAACAGGCACATCCCTGAAAAATACGAAAAGAATTCACAGACAAAGAAGTCAACTTGATTTCCTCATTATGGAAAGAGTATAAATTCAAGGAAGACTGTTAAATAAACCGAATGAATGCCTGTCCTTTCTCTTCTTTACAGGAGAGTTTGGACTAAAATTGTTAACTTTTCTTGAAGATTTGTGTGCACATTCTCTCTCAGTAAAAGATATTATATATCACAGTATGAGTGAATTGTACAAGTAGGTTACATTTAATGAGAGAAAGTACTTTTTTTTTGAAATCTAAAGATAGCAGGAACTAGAATGTCACCAAAAATAGTCTTTCTGATCAGGATGCCTGTCCTTACATAGGTTTTGGACAATGAAAACTAACATCCATTTTTCCTCCATCAGTAGGAAAACCTCACTAAAATAATCTCAATAGCACTTGTTTAAAAGTTTCCGGCCTTCAATCAAAAAGTAAAACTGAAAGCTTACAAAGTAAAAATGTGCTGATCTGCCCATTATTAAGCTGAGCAGAAACCTCGGAAAATATCTTTAAGATATGACACTGTAGTCAGTATTCACTCTACACCACTGACGTTCCCCGCATCTGGTTGTGCTTTAGGGATTGTATCATTGTATCTCACTTCTTTTTGTGTTTTTTTGACTGCCAGACAAGGAAGACATTTATGCAGAGATGGATCCCTGAGATACCTGACTGCCCAGACAATGACCAGGGATGAAAATATAAAATTCAGGAGCAAACAGTGAGAAATTACTTTTACCACAGTTTATTTATTTTCCTTTCTCAATGCATGCCTAAACTACATCTGCTTGTTCTATTTTTCCTTTTGTAATCTCTCAGCCCCTTAATTATTCTGAAAATATAAACCAGGTGACCTCTCATTGCTAGTCCTGTTTGTTCTACCTAAGTAGCACAGAGGGAAAAGATTCTGCCTGTCACTGACCACAGCTAATATGCAACACTCATTCTGCTCCTGCCTAGCAGTTGGCATTGACTCGCCAGATATCCAGCTCTGTTGGATTCCCCTATCTCCAGTACACAAGGTATCAAGGGGAGGAGTATGACCACTTAAGTGCTGTCACCCACATTCACAAACATGCTGCAAATCAGCAGCTTCAAGTGTGAAAGCTGTTTGACCGTGCCTGAACCAGCCCTGAAGAGCATATTCAGGGATGGAACACAGCTTAATTTTGATTATGTTCCTTGAAAGCAGGAATTGGGCTGTAATGCAAGGAGCTGCATGGTATTTCTGCAGGAGGAGAGTTTTTTTGCCTTTTCTCACCCCTTATCTTTCTTGTTTGGGGAGGTTCCCACACTTACAGTTTCAAAAATGCATAAAAAGCATAATTCAATGCCACTAGTTCAATCTTGTCTGCCACAGTCTGCAGGCAGCCTAGAAGGCATGGCTAGCTAAGCCGAGTTCTCTTCCCCTAGAAGACATGGTTGGGTGGGGCACTAACAGCAGAAAATAAGGAGTTTCTGTGCTAGCAGATATTCAAAAGCAAGGCAGACATTGCTCTGGAAAACCTGCCCTATCACATTGTTCAAGGAGAGAGGTTTGACCAGGCCATGTCCAGAGCTTTCTGCCACCCTCATCTATTCTGCAATCCTGCGAAGAGGTAGATTTCAGAGGGTGAAACACAAGGCTCTGGAAATTTAAGACCAATTTGCAGAGAAAGACTGCTGATTGAGCAGTTGACATCTCTTACAGGGAATATTACAAGGAAAACTGAATTACACTTTGCTTGATTAGTTAACGCAGTACTACAACTGTTAGTGTTAATAATCTTCCTAATGTCTTAATAACAGAGACAAATTTAATAATATTGCAGAACTGCCACAGTTAACGCCATCTGTATGGCAACATCATAGAAGACTTGCTTCTATATGCTGAATGATTGAGAAGCAGCAGAGGGTATCCATGAGGATGGCTGAGCACTACACTTCTGGGGGTACTCTCTCACTGATCCAGACCAGAGCCCACATGCATAGTTTCTCTGCCTCAATCAGGTAGTGGTTCCTCCTCTTTTCTCTCCTCTCTCCTCTCTTGTCTCTTCTCTTGTCTCTTCTTCTCTCTTCTCTCTCCTCTTCTCTTCTCTTTTCTCTTCTCTTCTCTCTCTCTTCTCTCTTCTCTTTTCTCTTCTCTCTCTTCTCTTCTCTTCTCTTCAATTCTCTTCAATTCTCTTCAATTCTCTTCTCTCCTTTCCTCCCTCCTCTCCTCCTCTTTTCTCTCCAACTGACAGACAGATCCTACTGAAGAATCTTCTCTGGGGTCTCTGGAAAACCATTCCCCAAACTCATCTCCACTGCTTATTTTTTATCGGTTACCTCTGGTCTAGGAAACACACAGGTCTCCCAAGTGGATATTCTTCATCCATCTTACCATACAGTTTTCCATCATCAGCAGTTTCTGACAGGACATACCTTTCTACTAATTATCTTCCACCAATCAACCAAAGGTTTGTTGCTTTTTTTAAAAAAAAAAGTTTCTTTTTTTAATACCAGTCACCTCAATTAGTTTCCATTCTATGTATCAATCAACTTAAAATTCAACAGTTTATTTTCTCCTTACACCAATAAAGGTATGACTTTGCACCCTTGCCTCTGGCTGACAAGAGGCACGAAGGGAAGACCATGTGGGATTAACTCAAATGGTCAGATGATAACAACTGGCAAGGCACTATTTTATTTGACTGAGGGGTAGAGGCAGAAATACAGGCTGCATAGCAGTCTCTGTTTCCTCTTTTCATGCTGCAAACACTAAGCATCAGAGTGATGGACAAGGAAGATACGTTGCCTGAAATTTATCTCCTGCTTCAGAGTAGAGGTACAGTGCTTTAGAAAAGCACTAGGAAGTGTCTTAAACTTAAACCATTTTTCCTCATGGATATCTAAAAATTAAAAAGCACCCAAATTCAGCTCTTCTGGCTGTGAAATGCATTGAGAGTGAAAATATAAAAGCTCCCATACAGGTTATTACTTATCATTTTCTTGCCTTTGTGTCAGTGACGAAATTTCCTCCAACAGCAGAGCAGCATAAAGCCCAACACTTAAAGGCAGTTCATTAAGTTTATATGATTTATCTCGTTCACAGTAAACCATCCAGCTGCATTCAGAACACCATGAAGACAAATTAAGCTGCACATTTCAATGCTCTTTGCAGTTCTGCTCACACATTGATCTCTGCTGGAGTTTCAGTGACATGACATTTCCCTGCAGGATCAATAACCGTGTCTGCATAGGTGTCTGGGCTCCACGGTGTACAAGCAACTTTCAGAGCCATTCAGCTCCCTGGCACCATTCTACATAAATACATGGATTTGAATCAAAGGGAGCTGCTGGTGAGCAGCAAATAGGAAACAACACAATGGCAGAAATGAAAGCTCTCTATGGAATTGAGTGAAGGAGATGTCAGCTGGAAATGTTCAGGGGTGGAACAGTTAACCCTTTCCAGACACAAGCTTAACAGAAGAAGGATTCTAATAACTTAAAAGATTCCAGAATGTTGGGCAATTATTTCAGGAGGTGGAAAGGGCAGATTTAATAGACATATTCTAATAAAGAAGATAATAGAAACTGCAGCAGTCAGCCCTGTGTCAACTGTTTTATTTGGAGTTTTGGTTTGGGAAACCTGGGTTTAGTCCACTGACCACCCGATCAAGAAAATGAGGCTCATTTGGAACTGTCAGACTAATAGACAGAGAAGGAGAAGGATAAGGGGTCCCAGTGTCCTCAAGAATCAGTTGAAAATTGGAGGTACCACAGAAATCACATGCTTAGATGTAACTCTGTTGGAAATGACGAAACTTGGGCCCTTTATTGGGCAGTGCTACTACTGTCAGTTTAGCTCTGGTTTTTCTGACTCTTCAGATCCAACTTGTATGTCCTGTTTTTTCCCTAGACCCTTTCAAAGGTAACCAGCTAGGCTCTTCCCAAGTGAATTCTGGCTGTAACTCCAAGCATTTCGGAGTTCAGCAAACTCTCAAGCAGTATAGAATGAAATTAAAATATTTAGATTGACCCACACCAGAGTAGTGCAATGCTCCCCAGAAAGCCTCCGCGGGCATCCACACGACCTCTGAACACATGCTCTGGGACATAATGCCACAAAATTACAAGCTCTGAGGCTATGAAAGAGATCTCACTGCATTTCAGTGCATTTCAGGCTCTTTGTTTTAAAAAATGCATTAATTTCTGAGAACAAATCTTAGAGCCACACCACTGGAGCCACACTTTGGAGCTGGAGCCGACTTGGATCAAGTACTATGCACTGGTAATACAATCAATTCTCTCTTCAAAAACCTATGCTGTAGAGAGTGCTTAGGAGTTGCTCTGCATTCCCTGGCTTAGAGGCTGGGAAATACCTTGTGGAGAAGCTTTCTAACCACACAGATGTGACCTTTACTTGCTGCTGAAGTCCCTCTGAAATTAAGAGTAGCAAGAGACACGTGAAGATCCCTTCCAAACCTGTTCAACAGCTACATTTTGGCTTAGACTCCTCTTGTTCACTGTAGCAACTTTAAGAAAAGCAGTATCTATTACAGAATGAATTCAATACACATTATGAAAAGAAACATAGGAGAGAGGAGGGAACGATAGGCCTGGTTAGAAGTATCTTCTGCCTCTGCATGCCAACAGCCCCTGCACTGCACACTTTGACCTTTGCCAGACTCTTCTCCAAGGTATCCAGCTTAAGTCTTAGAAAACACAGAAAATCCCATTCAAATGTTTTAAGAACCCAATTTCACTGTGAAGGTATTCAAATAGTGGAATGAATTACCCAGAGAGATTGTGGAGTCCCTACCTTGCTCCAGCTGACCCTGCTTTGAGCAGTGGGGCTAAACAAGATGATGTCCAGAGATCACCACTTTCAAGTGCAGAGATTATATGATTCATTATCTCAGAAGTCACCAATGAAAGAAGTACTTGGTAGACTGTTAAACAGGGAGCAGAAATTAAAACAGGGCTGGCTTCCAGCAGAAGGGTAATTTCCGTTTTACTACCCCAAGTTTATAAATCTGAAGCAGTAAGGAAGCTTTTGGGAAATAAGAGTTCTCACAAAACAGTTAATAAATATATTTCTCACTGAATAAAATGAAAACCACAATAATTTCAGGTTTTTCCGAGGCAGATGAAATGAAGTTACATATGTAAAGCATACCATTCCACCATCCTTCTGAACAACCAAACTGCTGAATGTGTTCTATTTCTACTCATACAATTTTCAGGAAAGTTTACGGCCAGGACCCTTCTTGTGTTACCCAAAACCAATGCTGAAGGGATCAAGCTGCGATATAAAATGACACTTTTTCTCCTAAACAAATTCTTCATAAATTCTCCCAACAATTTCACTGACGATGTGTGAAAATCTGTTTATGATTGCCTGAAATCACAGCTCTGTTCTTCTGACTTTTTACTGAGCATATAATCTCATTCAATATTAACAGAAAATCCACCTCTTTTACCACTGCAGGAAAAACATAGCTACTTAAGAAAATGGAAATTCCTACATTTTCGTTTGCCATTTTCCTGGGTAATTCTCCTGGAATTACCACTAGGTTATGTTCTTTTAAAGGTCAGAGAAGAAACTTATATTTATAGCCTTCAAAATTGCTTCTTTGAGGCATCAAATTCTTTTTAAGACCACAAATACTTCAGAAGTCAGCAATGGGACATCATTACAGAGTTGCAGGTTTGTCTTCTGCAAACAATTGTTTATTTCTAAAAATGCCCATATTATGATTAGGAGCAGTTGTCAGGGAAGAAGTAATTTTTTCTTCCATCATATCACAATCACTCTCCTTGGAAACAAATCCAGAGAAGTTGTCATCTATTGCATACTCTGGAGGATAACCTGGATCTGGAGGTTGTGTGAAAGAAACTAATTCAAGATCTAAGGATTCAGTGGAGAGTACACTTGCCTTACAAATTTTAGGAGGAGCAATCCTATACCTGCAGTGCAGACACCTGTGGAGATACCCCTCTTTCCACAGGGAATGATATGAGATCCACCTATCTGGCTGTATAGATCAACATTATCTCAGACCACAGTCAGAACCAGGAACAAAGTTGTTGGAAGATAAACCTCTGCGAAGCTATGGTGAAGTTCTTGCGGAGGTTTTGCATAGGCAGGAAAATTCTGCACTAACCTGCAAGCAAGCTCCAAAGAAAGCCCCAGGCTGAGTCAGCTCACCCCTAGGTGAGCAGAGTCAGGGCAGGCAGCTTTAATGGTGAACAAAATTCATGGCCATCTGCAAGTGCTTTGTTCTCCTCCTTATCTCTGTGCATTTATCTGCCCTCAGCCAAGGACAGAAGTCAGGTATGAAATCAGATGAGCACCTTGAGCCTCTCCCTAAGGGAGCTTTTTCTGCAGAGGGTCAGGTCTGTGTTCCCATGCCATCATCCATGCCTCGAGCATTATCTGCTCTCCCTCATCTGTGGTCACAGCTGCTTTGTCTACTTGCCTGATAGAATTATAAATCTGAGCTATCACCCGAGCCAGCTCTGTGCAGGGAGCTGCCTAAGGACTGCAGCTGGAGATGGAAGATGGGGAGGAAGAGCCAGATTGTCATGAGTAAGAGCCAGACGGACAGATCATTGGGCACATGTGAAAAAGTGAGTAGTGAAATAACCTGTTAGTTCACTCATTTCCTCATCCTGCACAGGAAAAAAATCCTCTACATTAGTGAGTGATCCAAGGATAGCTATCTGGAGAGACACAGCTGCTGGTAAGGACCATCACTCACACCCAAGTTGTCAAGGAGACTTACATCAGCCTAGCTCTCTAATTTGCTCCTGTGAACTGAAGGTCCATTAACAGTTGGGAGTGAGTTTGAGCTAATCCTGGAGTATATTTTGTGGTCACTTTCATGCCAAAGAAATCCAATTTGTGCACTTCCAATCTACTCTGCTGTGTGAGTAAAAGTACAGTAAAGGGGATGCACAGGGTTTTCTTCAAAAGCTCTCTCCTGACACAAACTCAACCACTAATATTAGATGCATCTTGAAGATAAAATGCACTCTGGAGCCATAGCTATGGCTGTCTACTTGGTGGCTGACCCATGCTGTATGTGTGTTTTAACCTGAACCTCTACCAGAGAGCTGCAAAACTTAAAAGCCTGTGAATTCTTGGCTCCCTGGTAAAGGAGCTAAAAATTCATGTCTCATGTTATAAGCTGTAAAGGGGAATGCTAGACACATTGGTCTTCAAATACAAAAAGAGAGAGGGAGAAAGAGAGAGAGACAGAGAGGCGAGGGGGGTAGAAATTATTTGGTCTTTGGCACCTAAAATTCTGTACCCCATTTTCCACTGCCCTCTACAGATGCCATTACTTCTTTAATTAGGAATGTTCTTCCTATTTTATGTGGTGCCACAAGCTGAGGAAAATACCATTACTTTCAGTATATAGAACACAGCTCACTTTGAGCAGGAGCAGCATTACTCTCATTTCACTGAGAGAGACAAAGAGTTTGCCTATCAGTATTTTTCAAAAAACAGTGAATTAGTTGCTTAAAACTCAGTTTGTTAGGTACAAAACAACTCCAAAACCTTACTCCAGAAAACATGAAACTTATTTCTGTAACACTTTTTAAAACAGTGTGGTTTCTTTGTTTAGAATATGGTTTCCCAATTCATAAACGTAACCTTACATTTTGTTACAAGATAATTTTATTTCACAAACTGATGTCAATCAGAATGAAATCAAATACAGCGTTCAACTACCAGCATCAGTAACATTTTATTTTGAGTCAAAGGAAGTCCTTATTTGGGAGATTTCTACAATATGGAAGTGAGTGATGCTTCCACACCCAGGTTTCCACACTGATGTTAGGTTTCCAGTCTGTCTTTTTGTCACACCACTGCTCCTTTACACCAGGCTGGACTTGGCACCATAGTTAATATGGATGAGCAGGGATGAAATCTTCAGAAATGTTTTCCGCTCTGTTCTGCAATGTCGAGAAAGGGAGGAACAGAGAGAAAACACCGAGACAGCTGAGGCAACAAGACACACAACAGAATCATCCCACTTGGCCTCATTCAGCTACCTCTGCTGAGTACCTTTATCAACCCAGCCACAAAGGAAACAGTCCCATACTGTCCAAATGAGGCAGTTAAAGCAGGTCTTACCTTGTACACAGGATAGCAAAAGGCACCTTTCAGTAGTCCTGGAATACACCCCCTTACACATCTGCACCACACTGTCTCAGCAACGTGCCATATGAGTTATTTCCAACACTATTTCTCCAAGAGCACCAGCATGCTGGGAACATACTTTAAACACTAAAAAAATGGAAAAACATGTATGTATACATGTCCCCAGGAATAGAAAAGAAGTCACTGGCCTTTTAGGTTCCTTCTAAAGCAAGTGGATATTAAGTATCTGAATATGGATTTGTTTGAGACCTAGGCATCTTCAAATAAGTGAGGAAGTATTGCTGAAAACACCAACAACTCAAGAATACCAGAAGATAATCACCTTACATTCCCTTATTTGCTATTACAGACAGGTGAATAGTCATTATTCCACAGAGAACTTTCTGTATGACCTAAGAGATAAGATAGATGTTATAACCTCTGAGCAAAGAGTAATTCCATATTCTTCAAGCTTTTCACAGAAGAACGATTATGTGGTTGAGAATTATTCAATCACAAAAGCATTTTACTTCTTCCACCTTTATTTTTAAAGAAATTTGTTCTGAGAAGAGAAAATAATTCACCCATGTTGCACACCACATGGTAGTGTGTGTCAGTGGAGGCTGAGAAAGTGGAAAATTCCTGCTTGCCATGAACCTGCTTTAAAATTCCACACTGCTGCACTCCCAGAAGGACTAAACTGTTTCACGCATCCATTAATGTTCACCACAAGAAACTTCAATTCCATGGTTTGGCTGTACAAACTATAGCCAGCCTTATCCTGTCCTCTCCTCATATTTCTAGTGGTTGAACCAAACCTTTATTTAGGCTGAATACCACCTCACTCACCTGACTTGACTTCAACACCTAAGTACCTGCTTGTAGAATAATACATGACTCAGAGAGAAACGCTGTAGAACATCATTATCATACCATAAATTTTTTGGCAGAGGAATGCAATTTCTGAAGTTTGGCCCTTGCCTCTGACACACTATCCACTGAGAAATTCACATCCACCCCCACCCCATTTCCACACATACTTCATGTTTTCTGTACTGGAATTCATGGATTTTTCAGCAGCAGATTCTCACTCAGAAATTCCAATTTACAAACACAGAAGCCCTTCATCAAAAAAACAGGGACTTGGTGAAAATGTCACACTCAGGGCTGAGATTTAGTTTATGATAAATATCAGAGAGAAAGAACAGAGGAAACATCCTGAAAGAGGGTGAAAAGCCAGTAAAAGCCATAAACACAGAGGAGAACACTACTGGCTGAGGAAGCTCTTCACTGCATATTACTGAAAACTGCGACATGCACTGAAGAGAGAGCTCTCCAATATACCCCAGTTTCTGCACTCCTCTGCTGGCAATAACTATTGACCAATTTTGGAGACCATGCATTTGCCACATTTATGTCCAGTAGTCCAAGAACAAGGCATTTGGCCAAGAGGCAGGTTCAGGTGTGGATTTAAAGCAGGCAGAGCACGGCTTCAAATATCTTCCAAGCAGTCTTTAGCCAAAGTATGAAGTCCTTTCTCCCAGAAGCCACCATTTCCTTCCAATTCAAAACTATTATTCAACAGGATGGGAAAGTATAACTTATCCTGGTGGGAGAAATGCAAGCCAATATTAACTGAGATTAGACATAATACATTATACTCTAACTCATAAGTGAAGAAGCCAAGTAGCATGGATAAAGATATCAGAAATTTATGGAGGGTATAGATCTCACTGTAACAAAAATGTAAGGCTGATTAGATGGGGCAAAATTGAATAACTATTTTAGAACTCGTCAATTAAAACATATATGCAAAAAAGCATCAATATATGGAAGAGAAAGGCTATTTTTCTAAGCAAATTTCTTCAGCATGTCAGCAATACTTCATGTTGTAAGTAAATTCATGGCTTGAAATTATTCAGGGAATGGTTAAATAATGCAATGCATCAAATCCATTTTAAAATGAACTGCATTTTCGATTTTCGGGCCACCATAAATTATTCTCAGTTGTAATTTATAATAGGCAAGTGTTAATTTACCTAACCCATATTTTAGGAATATGTATCGACTAATTGCAAGTCCATGGTTCGGGGTAAATAAATATGCGATTTATATTCAGATAAGTCACACGATCAATTTTCAATCCACTGCCTAAAATACAGTATCAGACTGTGACAGGTTTATTTCCATTGGCACAAGGTGTCATAGTTCTGTGAACTGCAAAATGGAAATGTCAAACATTATTCAGCAGCCACCAGTGGATCATGCCCAGCAGTAACATCCACAGCAAACCCTCAGAATGTCAGTGGCCTGTCTGCTCCTGTTTGACTACAAATTGAACAAAACTCTAATCTAAGCAGGTCAGTCTTCACCCAGGGATCAGTTGTGGTGGTGATTGTGCTTCCTATGGTGACTTCTAATTTGACACTTCCTCAGCTACCCAGAGATGAGAGCAGTACTTCTGCCATTAGGTAATGGGAGAAAGGGATGGAACTGTGCCCTCTGCATACTTGGGTTTGGCCTTTCAGGTCACAATCACTGTTAAGAGCAGTTAATCACGCTTTCAAATTAGCGCAAAAGGTTTATTCTGTCTCTTTTTTGAGTGCCAGGGCTTATCTTAAACAAATGCTGCATCAGGGATTTTTTTTGCTAATAGAGCTCCAACATCACTGGCTGATTTCTGCACTTTATTCACTACCATTAAAACTTTTCAATTAAATAGAACATGCTTAAATAACATTCCAGGTTGAAGAATTCCTGGCCTTTTCTTTAACCAGACATCTTAGAATTAATTTTCTCTTTCCAAAACTAATTCTCCATACTGAAAAGAAGTCCAGGAGAATCCTTTGTATGCTTTGTCCAAGTCTTCAGAGTCCTATAGAGAAGTAAATACCTTAGTCTGTACAGACTTCCATGTTCCTTGGACAGGGTTTCATTTTTCCTCCCCTTTCTCCTGATGAATTCCTGAAGGATGACTGAATTATGACCTGGTTTTGCATTTGCACTGCTTGACTCAGTCACATGAACATAGGCTCATAATGCCATGGCAGGTGCTCCAGGGTACTGTGAATGCTCTACTTGGGTTTATCCAAGATGTGAGTTACCTGCAAATCTTTTGTTACCCATGGCAGCGGGAGGGGGGGTGGGTAAGAGCAGCCCCAAATATTTCAGGTGGACTTAAATCTCTTTATATAGGAAATGAAACTCTATTCTGACCTATGGACCTAATCGATGAGATCAAGCAGAGGAGAAACAGTTAAATTTAGCAAACACTGCAAGTTGTTCATTCAGCTAGAGCAATGAAGGTATTCTGACTCACTCAGTAACTATTTTCTTACTAGCAGCTTTAGAGCTATTTAATGATGTCGTTATACCCACAAGACCACCTGTCAAAGAAGGGAAACACAATGAAAGTGATGAGGTGGTAGAGTGAGACAGGGAAGATACATTCATTAGAGACATAAGAAGGCAGCTGGTGTTACTGGGCATAAAAAGGAGGTTGGGGAGCCTTGTTAAAAGTTATGTAGTCTCCTGAAGAATTAGAGAAAAAAGCAGCCAAAAAGTTTGGTGTTCTAGGAAAGGATAGGAAATTACAGACCTCCTTTAGTTACACTTCACATTAAGGGAAACACAAAAAAAAGAGTAAATCACAGTTTTAATCAGTATTAAGAAAAGATTCATTATTAAAAAAGCTTCCAGTTTCACTTCTTGAATCAGTGTGGGGTTCAGTGAGCAATTTGAATGGAGTCTGCAGACTGGAGTTAATTATTTGCATTAGCATTTCAGATGGCTTCCATGTAAATACCAGCTCTTTGGTGTGCTATGGTCATAGACAAGAAGTAAGATAAATGCTTGATTTCCCTTATAGAATCTTAAATTATGTCATTTAATAGGTAGTCAACAGCACAGGGATTGAATGATACAGGCTTTTGAAAACAGCTCTGGGATCTAATTAATTGGGACAAATTATCCAAAGCAGCTTGGCATTGAGGAAGGAGGACAGACTCAGGGAAAAATGACAGATGGATACACAGAAAAGAAAACAGAAAGCAAAAAGACCTTTGCTGCTCTTGAAGAGCTGAGCCTTAAGGCCACTCTGGAAGGATCCGGCATCACAGTTTTGCAGCTCATTATTATGTATGTGACACCTAAATGTTCTTATTTGCTACTCCCTATTGAGAATTCCAATGAGAATTTAATGTCTCATTGGAGGATCAGACCCAAAAAACCACAATGTTTTAATGGTATTTGAGTGTGTGGTGGGGGCTGCTCAGCTTGGACCCTTCTGGTCTCACCCTGTAACGAGGTTGTTTGCAGCTGTGTGCTGAGAAACTTCCAGAAGGGTGAGCCCTGAGCCCCAGGAGGCAACAGCCAGCAGCTGTGGGAAGCTGGGAGAGTCAAAATGGAAGATATGCCTACCTCCCCAATCCCATAACTGACATGAGACAGAAGAGGCTCCCTGAGCTGTGGCCTGAAGTCTCCTGGAGGAGTGTCCCCTGCCCCTCCCCAGTCTGGTACTGCCCTGCAGTGTTTCCTGTGGGACGATGACGACATGTCACACACTAACACCAAATATACCATAGAATAGTTTGGCTTGGAAGGGAATCTTTAACATAACCTAGTTCCAATCCCCCTGCCATGGGCAGGATCCCTTTCCACTAGAGCACGTTCCAATGGGCCAGCGCCCCATTCAACCTGTCCTTGAGTATTTCCAGGGATGGGGTGGTCACAACTCTGGGCAATCTATTCCAGTGTTTTGCAACTCCCATTGTAAAAAGTTTCTTCCTTCTACCTAGTCTGAATCTACTCTCTTTTAGCTTAAAACCAGTACCCCTTATCCTACCACAACAGGATAAAATGTCTATCTCCACCTTTCTTTTAAGTTCCCTTCTAAGTACTAAAAGGCTGGAATAAAGTCTCCCAGGAGATTTCTCTGCTCCAGGCTGAAAAACCCTAACTCTCTGAGCCTTTCCTCACAGGCCACATGTTCCACCTGTGACTAAAGGTTTTGGGTATTTAACCACTTTAGACTGCTGCCACTACAGTCTCAAACCATGACACCCACCCTGCAGGCCTGGAAGACAATGTGATTCCCCCAGGCTGCTTAGCTGTCAATAACTGAATACATCAATATTAATGGACATGGAGGATCATGCTGATCACCAGCATGCTGATAAACTAAAATAACCTGTGCGGTTTATGCATGCCTGGCATGCACAAACATCTGGCATGCACAGACACCACTTTAAATTCAGACAATATAATCAGAAGTCAATGAGATCCTGGCATTTTTGGGCCAGGCAGAATGCACTTAGTGCTCCACAGAACTCGAGCATACACCGCACAGCACATCCAAGCACTGACAACGAGTCTTACCTTCAGCTCCTTTCTCTTCACTTCCACAAACACTCTACCAAGCAAGTACCCTTGTGAAATACCAAACCATCTACTGGTCTAACTTCAATGGAATTTCTTCAGTGGAATTTTTCCCAGTACAGAATTTGACCAAGCAATATTTGACACATCCAGTTGTACATCAGCACTGTAGGACATTCACAGGAGTTTCCTGAAGTTGTGCCTTACGAATCTTCACCCCAGAACAACACAGTCACTGACTCCGGAAGCAACCACAACATAACTTAGACACAGTTCAGTCTGTACAGATGCACAGACTGTGTCCTGCCTCCCAGCCCTGAGACCTGACGTTGAAATCCTACCCTACCATCCCACCAACTATCTGTTCATTTCCCTTCTGTATTGTTTTCTCCAGGTATGACCAGGCTGCTGTTAGGCTCCTCCAAAGCCACCTCTTAACTAGGATGACCAAGAGCAACACCCTCAGCCTTTCCTCACAGGACAAGTGTTCCAACCCCTCATCATTTTGGTGACCATCTGTCAGAGACTGAAAACAGCTCACATCTCAAACACTGATAGGAAGTTTTGCTCATTATAAAGAAGCTACAACCAAGAAGCCTCCCGGAAGACTGGGACTTTGGACTGAAAGTCAAACTGCCGATTAGATAAAGGGAAACCCATTGTTCAACCATCTCAGGTAGAGGGGAAGGTTTGCATCCACCAAAAGGCCAAAGCCACCAGCTGTGCTGAGGATCATCCCTGGCTGAGTTCGGGGTGGGGGCAGAGCACAGCTCACAGGAGCCAGGTTTGGGGTGGGGGCAGAGCACAGCTCACAGGAGCCAGGTTTGGGGTGGGGGCAGAGTACAGCTCACAGAAGCCAGGCTTACACAGACTCCCCCCAGCTGAGGGGGCAGGAGGAGGTNCTGACCCCCCAAAGTGTTGGGCCTGGCACCCCAGGGCTGCACGTGATGGAACAGCTCCAGAGTCTGCTGTAAGAGACTGCCCCTCCCCAGGGGACATACCTGGACATTGCCACCTGGCTCGAGGGGACATAAACCCAGGGGATTCTGCACCTTTTGGGGAACCTTCACCACCAAGAAGAGCAGCTGAAGAGGATCAATGGAACATTGCTTAGATCCACAAAGTGGTGATTTTCCTTATTCTGTCCATCTCTCTCTTTCTGTCCCCCCATTGATTTTCTACTTCTTTCTCTCTCTCATATTTACTACTGAATAAAACCCATACTATAGACTCACTGACACCTTAATTTGGGCAGAGGTATTTCTAAGAACCTCAATAATCGGATCTTGACACGATCATGCAAGTTCAACCAATTTCTTGTACAGACAGACCTAACATTGGACCCAAAATTCCATGTGTTTTCTCATGAGCACTGAGTGACAGTCACTTTCCTTGGTCTGACTATTTACATTCTGATACAGCTCAGAATGTTGTTGACTTTGATTCCAAAATTAAAAATAGAACAGGTAACAAAAATAAGCATCCACCATTTGTCAGATGTGCATTGCCCTATGACACACGGCACATACATAGCTAGAATTTTTAATCAAAACTATCAATAATTAAGCAGTACAGAATAAGTAGATGGCAAACACCATCCTCAAACTGAAATATCTGCCAATTATGCAATGTATTGTATTCACAAAAAGCATAAAAGATATACAGAAATTGGACAAATGTCTTCCTATTGAGTAGTTCATTCAGATGTGCTACAAATCATAGTTTATAACAGCAATTTTCTGAATAACACTGTTTTAATCAGTATTCTATTTACACAATGACATTTTGATTTATATTTCTGCCCTCAGAAGCACAGTTATACAGATAGAATTCTCAAGAACATTCTATGCAAACATAGAACCCTGTTCACTAGAGATTCACAGAATACTCATCTTAAATAGGTTAAATAACTAATACTGACTTCCATGAGGTACATCAGTACAGTGAATGCCAAGACCCTGTGCATCTACTCTCAGAAAGTCCAGTCTCTAAAGAAAAAGTTAACAGAAAAAAGAAGTAGGAAATCATGATAGTGCAGAAGCAGATACTGACCCCATTTCAGAATGAATTCTATATATTTGGCTTACAGCAGTTCCTGTCATTTTCACTGTACTTTTAAAACTATCATTCTTTTGTTTTAAAGCAACATTGTGAATCAAGTTTACAAGAAAACCATGTTTACAAGAAATACAAAATGCTCCACATTTTTCATAAATGCTAAAGCCACAGAGAAACGTGAGTTCATGACTGACACTGATATCAAATCCACTTCAGTTACTGCCTAACTTTGGAAACTGTCTGAGGTCTAAACAAGTGGTTTCTGCTACATAAATTTCCATTAAGTTTCTGCTTGGAAATGGCTCCATCTTGGCATAGATTTACTGGTATTTATCTTCCATCCAGCCGTTCTCAGACACTTTTAGGAACAAATCCCTAAACACTCTAAGAACACCTTTATCAAGCCAATATTCGCTTCAAAACACACTCTTACTGTCCCTGCTCCTCTCATATGCAAGAAGTCAGTAAGAGTCTTCATCCAGACACTAATGTCTGGGTGTAGATTTTACCCTCCTCCAGAGGTCATGCAGAACTGTTACTGGACCTATCTGCTCCACCAGTCATCTGTCCAAGCAGTATGTTGTGGCATACTACTAAGACACTCCTACTGCTTCCAGGGGCCACCACAGTTGAGCAGCGACTTGGCCATCTCTGAACTGCACCATTCACCATTCACACAGACACAAATACACCAGACATCTGCCATTGAGCCAGAAATCCAACTGTCAATGGGCTTGCATTAAAAACCTAACCATTTATTTCATCCTGCTGCAGGTCTAGCTGCAAAATGCCACTGTTTCTATGACACCTCTTCAGAAAACTAAGGCAGTGAGTCAAGTTTAAATGAAAAGTGTGTTTGATTTGGTTTGGTTTTTATTCCTACAACTTTATTATTTCTTTGGGAAAAGAACTATTTTCCAATAAACAAGACTGAAACAGTGAGTTTCATTAACAAGCTTTATGAAGCTTATTGTTAGAAACTGAGTACCAGTGAGGTGATTTCCCTTGATTACAATTACAGGAGCTAACTTAGTTAATGCCAAGTAGTTGTCTGTGCTTTTGCCAAGTAAGAACTATTTCGGAGCTATAAAGGTTTCAGAATATTGTGCAAATGCATATTTTATTTAGATTTCTTATCCCAAGTGTTTAAAACATGTATTCATTATAAAATAATTTCTTCAGTATATGCCATGGGCTATTAAAAATAAGTTTTACATGATTTAATTACTCTGTTGAGGTAATACATGAATAGAAAGCATTAAATCTTACTTTGTTTAAAAACCTTGTATCTACATGATCAGTGTTGTGTGCATTGTCATCTCCCAAAGTACAAACTTTTATCTTTTGGATGTGGAAAACATCCCCTTTGTTAATATAGTTGATATACAATATATGGCTCACTTCCCAAATTCTAGTAAGGGTCTCTCCCCCAAAAGAATTATTTATGTAGGAACCACTGACTGATAGAACAAATATAAAGAATTTGTTCATCCGTTTCAAGGCATAGTTCATATAATTTAACCATCCACATGTGTCAGCCAAAGGCCTTCAGTAAGAAAAGATAAATAATGAAACCTAATGTTCCTCTTCTTATAATGATCCTTTAGGCCTCATCTACACACAAAGTTAATTAGTTTAAACTGGCAGAGGGAAAGCCTTGCCATCAGGCTTACAAAGGTAGGTAGCAATTTTTCATTCAAGTACATCTTTGTGGAAAACTTTATGATATTTCCTATCATCAAAATCTACAGAAAAAATATTATGCTGAGGGTGTTTAACTGAAAGAGGTTATTGCATTTAATTAAACTGACCCTAAAATTGGCATAACTCTCCCCTATCTGTAGTTATCCAAAATGTACTTGTCTAGTGTGAAGTAATCGACTAAAGCTCTAATGTCAATGCAGAAAGATGAGACTTTTCAAAGGGTAATTAATCCTCTGCTAAGTCAGGAAGGATGAATCACCCTCTGGAAATACCTTTTTCCATCAACGGTACTTTTTCACATCATGCATAATAAAACTGTGAAACTCATTACCGCAGGATGCTGTGGAGACACAGACGAAAGGCACTAATGCATTTAAAAGCCCTGGACTAATTCACGGAGAGGGGTGCAGCAAGCAGATGGTCTGAAAATAGTCACCAGCTCAGGAAGTCTATGAACAATATATCTGGAAGGTGGAAATTATTGTGTACTGCTTAGTTCTTATACTCTTCTCTAAACATCTGGTACCAGCCCCTCTTGGAAAGGAATCCCAGATTATATGGTCTGTTGGTCCAGCCCATGGGATAGCTCTGCTGCTCTGAAGTTAACTCACGTCCTCAGTCAACACAACTATGCCCCTCAAGAAACCACGTGAACTCAAATACTGGGTACTTTTCCTTTATGTAAAGGGATACTATTTTATTTAGTATTAAGATGTTTTGTTTCACTCTAAGATACTTTTTGGTGCAAAGTGTGTCTCTTTTGGGTTAGCCAATACTCCTTATAAGCAGCAATTTGCGGGAAAGTATTTCTGCCTGTGCTAACAGTACTTCCTCAAAAGAAAGATCAAATAACTTTGNTGTCAGGGTGCAGTTTTACCCTCCTCCAGAGGTCATGCAGAACTGTTACTGGACCTATCTGCTCCACCAGTCATCTGTCCAAGCAGTATGTTGTGGCATACTACTAAGACACTCCTACTGCTTCCAGGGGCCACCACAGTTGAGCAGCGACTTGGCCATCTCTGAACTGCACCATTCACCATTCACACAGACACAAATACACCAGACATCTGCCATTGAGCCAGAAATCCAACTGTCAATGGGCTTGCATTAAAAACCTAACCATTTATTTCATCCTGCTGCAGGTCCAGCTGCAAAATGCCACTGTTTCTATGACACCTCTTCAGAAAACTAAGGCAGTGAGTCAAGTTTAAATGAAAAGTGTGTTTGATTTGGTTTGGTTTTTATTCCTACAACTTTATTATTTCTTTGGGAAAAGAACTATTTTCCAATAAACAAGACTGAAACAGTGAGTTTCATTAACAAGCTTTATGAAGCTTTTTGTTAGAAACTGAGTACCAGTGAGGTGATTTCCCTTGATTACAATTACAGGAGCTAACTTAGTTAATGCCAAGTAGTTGTCTGTGCTTTTGCCAAGTAAGAACTATTTCGGAGCTATAAAGGTTTCAGAATATTGTGCAAATGCATATTTTATTTAGATTTCTTATCCCAAGTGTTTAAAACATGTATTCATTAAAAAATAATTTCTTCAGTATATGCCATGGGCTATTAAAAATAAGTTTTACATGATTTAATTACTCTGTTGAGGTAATACATGAATAGAAAGCATTAAATCTTACTTTGTTTAAAAACCTTGTATCTACATGATCAGTGTTGTGTGCATTGTCATCTCCCAAAGTACAAACTTTTATCTTTTGGATGTGGAAAACATCCCCTTTGTTAATATAGTTGATATACAATATATGGCTCACTTCCCAAATTCTAGTAAGGGTCTCTCCCCCAAAAGAATTATTTATGTAGGAACCACTGACTGATAGAACAAATAGCAAGAATTTGTTCATCCGTTTTCAAGGCATAGTTCATATAATTTAACCATCCACATGTGTCAGCCAAAGGCCTTCAGTAAGAAAAGATAAATAATGAAACCTAATGTTCCTCTTCTTATAATGATCCTTTAGGCCTCATCTACACACAAAGTTAATTAGTTTAAACTGGCAGAGGGAAAGCCTTGCCATCAGGCTTACAAAGGTAGGTAGCAATTTTTCATTCAAGTACATCTTTGTGGAAAACTTTATGATATTTCCTATCATCAAAATCTACAGAAAAAATATTATGCTGAGGGTGTTTAACTGAAAGAGGTTATTGCATTTAATTAAACTGACCCTAAAATTGGCATAACTCTCCCCTATCTGTAGTTATCCAAAATGTACTTGTCTAGTGTGAAGTAATCGACTAAAGCTCTAATGTCAATGCAGAAAGATGAGACTTTTCAAAGGGTAATTAATCCTCTGCTAAGTCAGGAAGGATGAATCACCCTCTGGAAATACCTTTTTCCATCAACGGTACTTTTTCACATCATGCATAATAAAACTGTGAAACTCATTACCACAGGATGCTGTGGAGGCACAGACGAAAGGCACTAATGCATTTAAAAGCCCTGGACTAATTCACGGAGAGGGGGTGCAGCAAGCAGATGGTCTGAAAATAGTCACCAGCTCAGGAAGTCTATGAACAATATATCTGGAAGGTGGAAATTATTGTGTACTGCTTAGTTCTTATACTCTTCTCTAAACATCTGGTACCAATTTCTCTTGGAAAGGAATCCCAGATTATATGGTCTGTTGGTCCAGCCCATGGGATAGCTCTGCTGCTCTGAAGTTAACTCACGTCCTCATTCACGTCCACTATGCCCCTCAAGAAACCATGTGTACTCAAATACTGGGTACTTTTCCTTTATGTAAAGGGATACTATTTTATTTAGTATTAAGATGTTTTGTTTCACTCTAAGATACTTTTTGGTGCAAAGTGTGTCTCTTTTGGGTTAGCCAATACTCCTTATAAGCAGCAATTTGCGGGAAAGTATTTCTGCCTGTGCTAACAGTACTTCCTCAAAAGAAAGATCAAATAACTTTGTTTAGATACAATGTATTGTTACCTGATGTCTGTATCTCTGATATACCACCTATCTGTAACTAGTCATCACAAGCTGAGGCTTCATTTCTGTTGAAGTCCTTCTGTAACACATTCAATATTCAAGCAAACACATTGTGAGAATATGAACATGTCATCTTAAGACATGGTTGCAATAGAAACATGCCTGAGAATAACATATTTGGAATAGGAAATTACCAGACATGACTTGCAGGTATACATCATGATACCCAGTAAATCTTCCACATTTTCTCACTATCATTTTCTGTTTTAATGATACCTGTTCTTTCCTATGTCTAATTAGCTTTGTTAAATTTCTGGAACCATGATAATATTTCCAAATATCGGGGCATTGTTTTCAAGAGCTACTAACAGAAAAAAATCTTGTTCTAAAGACATTTTTTAGTCAGTAATTACTGAGTTACGGAAAGGTGGGCTCACCAGGACCAAACAATTGAAAAAAAGACCTCAAATCATAAGGTGAAAACAGAGGAAAAAGCATCTTTTCGGTCTGACTGCAACAAGACTGATAGATGCTATAATGAAATTGAGGACCATTTTCTGGGAAATGTGTTCCAAATTCCTTAATTTCACCTCCATGGTTCATGGCCATCCATGTGATGTGAACTTTTAAAGATGCCTTTTTCCTTTAAAATATCACTGTAATTCTGATTAGTCTGTTCAACAATCAGTGAGTTACTTTTACACTCCAAAGGGACTTTATTTTGACACACAAAACTTTCTAATTAAGTCTTAAGGGGTTAGGTCATAAAATTACTTGTAACTTTATTTAGCTAATTGTAACACTGATTTCCAAAGCCTTGGAGACATTAAAACATTCCTGGTATAGGAATAATTTGTGAAAATATACTCCATGTCTTTTTTCAAATTTGGTAGATGATTATATTCCTTTCCTCTATATAAATAACATTTATACAGGTGCTCAAACTACTGTAGGATTCAGGAAATACGTCTGTATTCCGTAGAACCAAGTCTGCTGGTCAAATTAGTAGTTACTCAGCTCTAGATCATTCTGTATGGTAGGTAAATCCATAGGGTACATGCAGTAAGGAGATGAATAACTACTTTCCCACAGAAAGACTGTCAGTAGCTCACAGAGGAAACATTTAAAATCATGTGTTTATGATAAACCATATTAAATCTAGTATTAACTGAGGCAGCGCACTGCTGTATTTTCCAGGATCAGTGAAAAGATGCTAAAAACCTGGATATGTCTCAGGTTTCAGGTAACACCTTCCAAAACATTTTCAAACATCATCTATGCCCTCTTCAAACACAAGCCATTGTGAAGTAGACCAAGAATGTGAAGCACAATTTTTCGGCATTTGCCTTTCATGTTGCCTTGATGGACTGAAGTTAGCAATTTGCCGTGTGCCATTTCCCAATGCCGAAGGCATTATTTCAGCCTAGAGCTAAGATTTATTTAACTACTGGCACTCGATTTAGGAACCCCACATAAAAGGTCTTCTCTAATCAACAGAGAGAGACTTCAGAGGAAGATTCAGCTTGTCTGAACTGCCTTCAGTCTATGTCAGAGCACTGAATGCACAGGGAACTCTGAAACCCAGCTCATGACTTCACTACAAGCTGGTCGTGACTGTGGTTTTCTGCAGTTTATTTTAAGCCTAAACAAGACAGTCCACAAAGAAGCACTAGTGCAGAACATCTGTTAAAGCTCAAAGCTTTAACCTTTACGTACCTCTGTGGTCCTAGTCTCCACAATTTCTGAAATCCACGGATTTCAAAATCCTTGTTTATAAATGGAAACCCAATGCCTGACTCACTCTCATGCTCTGGATTATATTTAGAGGATTAGAGAAACACCTGCATCCCTGAGTGGCATAAACTGAGAGTAGCTAAATCAGGCAGAAAAGACAAATTGGGATAGTCAAAACTGAGAGAGGTTATTTTAAATCAGATGTACCAAAACTCCCAAACTTTATTATAGTTTTGGCCACGTAATGCTGTAATCTCTCCACAAGTAAAAAACAAGCTTCTCTGGATCTGATGAACAGTGACTTTCACATCTGCTTGCTTCAATCCAGACATCACTTGGAATAAAGCAAAAGTGAAGCTTTGACAGTTTCTCTTTCCTGATAGTATCAGTGTTTTCCTTTAATCTCATTATTCTCTCTTAAATTGCCTCAGTCAGGATCACACTTTGTGTTTCAACCTGATCCTCACCTCATCTTTCTGAACTCCTTCCTGATACTACCTGATTTCTTTCTAGTTTTTATTTTGTCATCCCAGCCTAAATCTCCCAGGACAGTTTTCAAGTTTTCATTAGATTTTAAGGCACAAGTCCCTTCCTCAACTTACAAGAATCCACCCCAAACCTTGCATCTATTCCTTTCTTTCCATTACCTTTTTTTTTCACTGGGTGGGTTGACTCTAGCTCAGCTTGAACCACAGTTACAGGCAAAACTAAGTGGTATACCACTGTCCTCTCTTCCTCTGACTCCCAAATCCCCCATGAATTTGGGATTACACTAAGAGTGGTAGAGGTTGGATAGGGACTATCAACTAGTGAAGAACCAAAACAGCACAGAATGGAAGGAACAGAGATTAGTAGTTCCAGACTGAGACTAAGAGTCAACTCTACAAACTTCACTGAGCTTAATCAGATACCTATGTAATTGGAAAAGAATAGAAATTTGCAGTGTATACAAGGAGTTAAGTTAGAACAGTTCCTTTAAAATGTAATTACTTTCTATTGTGGATCAGTTTGGGTGGTATCATTTTGAAAAGAAACACTGACTTGCTCTCACCTTTGTTAGACCTTTTCACATTTTTTGGGTAATTTTGTTTGGCTTGTCAAACACGAGAAGGCTGCATTATTAATAATATTCTAATGTGGCAGGTGCATATTTGTGTGTGGGAAGGTGTTGTTTTAAAGTGACAGCTGAACCTTTTGTGAAATATAAGGTTTTCTCCCAGGAGGAAGTCATCATCTTTCTTCTTTTTTTTTCTCAGGGTATAGTACATTATATGATAGAAGATGTTAATATTAGAAGTGGAACAGATGGCTCAGATTGAGATTGGAGGCACAACTACAACTCAGAGATGAAGAAAGAGATTCAAAGGGGAACAAACAAGAGCAGAAAATTCAATTAAAATGTTCCATTTTGAGGAAGCAGGTGTGTGGGTTTTATTATTGAGACCTCTACATTCTCATTTAGAGTAACCCATTTGTGAGGCTTGTTATGAACTTGTCTAACCCCATTGCTGGCATTTTACTGCATATGCATACTTGAAAGGAACTTTAAATGTCATTGGGTAGCTTTTGCTCTCTCTTCCTCTCTCTTTGGTTACATCTGAGAATCTGACAGCTCTATTTCACTGCAAGGGCTGACAAGCCCGTGATTCTCATTAGGCACAGCAGCATACAGATGTTTTGGGATCCTTCTGAATGGAGGGCTCGCCAATAACTCAGTCCTACACTGCTGCCGTTCTTAGTTAGCATAGAAAGTGCTCAAACTGATCTTTGACAAATTTTCAGCAGAATCACAATAGAGGATAACTAGCATATTCTAAAATGAATATCCTCCTAAGAATAAATTGTGTATAGCTCTGTATAAGACTCAGTACCTTTGTCCTGATCCCTAACACTGCTAGGCATTGTTCCTGTTCATTTATTATTCAAAGCTTTTAAAAAGATAGGACTGAAGACCAACTGGATTACCAAGGCCAAGAAATAAGAAAATATTTCATAAAATATCACAAAGTCTGCCTCCAAGTCAACCAGGAGAGTTTTTCCCTAACTTACATGTCATTCAAGAACCTCCTCACTCTTAAAGCCTTATGCTGATACTTTTTTTACACAGTTTGCTAGTTTTATTCTGCTTTCCACTTCTTCCAGTCAAGCTCCTAGCATAGATGTTTTTGTGTTCACAGTCCTATCTCTTTGCATGTTGACTCTACATGTTGGGAGTTTCTTTTAAATCCACACAATAGAATCCAAAGCAGCAGCATGCCAAGTAAATCACCTCCTCCTAACCCCTTTCCCTTCTCTTTCAGATTGTCATTACCACAAGCAGAACCTACATGCTGCTTATTTCACACAAAAATTTCACACAGATTTCACATAAAATGTGGATTCTGAATGGCTAAGTAGTGAAAAAAAAAGGCTTAAAACCCCTTCCCCTAAGAATTACTTACCAGCATTCTTGTTTGAAGCAGGAATTGTCTGTGATAAGACAATAGCCCTGCATACCTGACACATGCATTGCACTTCCTGCAACCCATGTCATTGTTTCCCGAAGAAGAGAGTGCAGTGAAAAATGTTAAGATACCCCTCATCTAATGAGATTTTTACTTGGATCATGACTCATGTTGAATCATGAAACATGAGTGGACTTCAGCTTACTGCCTCTTGATAGCTATTCTGTGAATAGTTGTCTGTCTCTCAAGCATCACACGATTCAGCAGAATTAAAACATGTTCAAGCTGTCCTCAAAATTTTAACACTTGTGATGGAAAAATAAAACTAAAGACAGCCAAAAGGTGTCCTAAAACTAGGATGCCAGTATTTTTTAAAATTACTTAAAACCACGCCAGCTGTGTCCTCTCCACTAAGCAAAGCAGTCCTTGCTCTTTAATGATTTTTGTCTGCTAGTTAAATCAAAGGTGCAAATATGAGTCCTTTGACACCAAGCAGTTCATGCCATTCTGTAGAAATGCCACATGATGACAGTACAAGCTGTTAAGATAAAGTGATTGACACATCATCTTAACTACTCTCTCAGGTACTCTTTCTGAGACAATCAATTTGGTGTTCTATCTCATTAAATTTCACTATTTTTGTACCTTATATTAGTTGAAAGAGACACTCTACAGCGTCCTTGAACTGAAGGTATTTAAAGATCATTCACACAGACAGGAATCCTGATCAGATAAGAGTCAGACCTGCTGCAAGCTGTCCAAAGGAAAAAGTGAAAGAAAAATTATGCACCACAAAACTGACTGAGGGACACTGAGATCTTCAAATGGGTGCCAGGTCCTTTTTATATAATATTAGAGAGAACCCAGCATCAGCCAGCAGTGTAAGGAATGACAGTCATGCTATGAAAACCAAAATGTGACAACATATAAAGGCATTACAGCAGGAAGGCAAAGTTTATTGCTCTGCTGCTTCTCTACTCATTAATAATAAATTATCGCATTAATAACCCTTTATATTTATCCTATTGGAGTTTATATGATTAGTGATAAAACTTTTAACTACATTAGAAACACTACACTAATTGCATTAACCGGCATAATAAAGTTAACATATAAATACTGTGTCCTTGATACATGCATGGTAAGACTGCATATCTCATTAAGATTAATATTGTTGGAATAATGTCACACTATTTTTATCCAAGGCTGTATTACCAAACAACCGTGACCCCCTGACATGAAGTTTTAAAATTTAATATTAGGTAACAGGATTAAAGCAGTCTTTTTCAGATGCAAATTTAGAGGTGATTTTATATAAATCACAAGTTAATCAACCAAGGCCAGTTTAAGTCCTATGAGATCCTCACCCTGAAAGAAGCTGGATCAGTGTAAACGTTCCAGGCAGTCTGAAACAACTGATCAGGATTTGTTAGTCTGAGCACCCGGCAAACGCCAGTTTCCACATATTTACTACCAGTTCTCAATGACCTTTGAAAAATAATACTGTCTCGTTATGTACTCACATCTACATTGGCTTGCAGGACACCTTAATCAAACCAGGCTGTGGACTAGAAATATTTTGGGAATATAGCAAAAGCCATTTTTCTTATAAACCGCACTCCCATCTTAAAAAAAAGCAGCACATAGATTTTAGCATAAAATCTGACCCACAGGCCAACATTTAATAGGACAAGTCTAGGAATGGAGAGGAAACTAACAAAGCCAAACGAGCTAAGGTTGTCTAATCATTAAACAGCAATTTGTGAATAAGCAGCAGAGATAAAACAGGACAGTTTTCTCAAGAGAAGAGGTGACAAAGGCTGTGAGTTCTAGATGATGATGTCCACTCACAATTCTTGATTCCACAGCCATAGTGGGGACCCCTCCACCCCAGACCATGGCTAGCTCTGGGCCAAGGCTGCCCCCTCCTCAGCAGGTGGGACACTCCCAACTTGCTGAGCCACATGGCTCTTCCCCTTTGAAGGCTGCGCTTTGAAAGCAGGAGACAAACACAGGAGCTCAGGCATCGTCATCATACTAGGCACAAGCAGAGTAGCCTCCTCTTTCCACGAGGGCTATCAGGTTGTTGCTGTGAACACCCATCCTTGTGTCCCAATTCCTCCTTTGGTAAAACAAGGAACCCAGCACCTATTTATCTGATAACTGTGCTGTGAGTGGAACTGCAGTTTGGATCGCAGGATCCCACATGTGACACCTCAACAAGAAAGGTGCTGATTTACTAGGCAAGAGAAGGAAGTTTCCTTTGAGTACAGCCATATTTTTTGCTGAATGTTCCCTTCAAGATACATGACCTTTTTGGCCTGCCAAATAGCTGCACTAAAGCAGTCAAATTTCTTTCGGTAAAACTCTGAATGGAGTAACTTTAAAATCCAGTATTTATTCATGTCACAGTACAGTAATTTGATATGTAATAAGCATTAAGGTAAATATAATTCTGTAGTTGACGAATCTGAACTTTGCTCTGTAGCTCGGATCTCTGGGGGAGACACGAAACTTGACATTTAATTTGAAAAGCAAGGTAGCCTCATGGAGAAAAAACTTCTCCGTTTCGATAGTAAAAAAGCATTGGTGCATTTTATTTGATATGGTGGATTTGCTTGGCTTTGTTTTCACATTTTAATAGGCTCATCTCATAAAAGTATAATGAAAATAGAAGGGTCATCTATCATAAGAACAGACAGGTACAGATATTTTCTTTGCCTTGTTGTATAGAAGAAAAACAGTTTTCTTCCCACTGATAAAAATAAATGTAAATCCCTCACTTTATTCCTCTTATTTCCCCTCTTCCTTAGGAATGCCTTATCCTATTTTAATTGTCAGAAAGCAGAAAAGACCTCCTCTCCCTTTTACAAAGGGGCACCAGAGGCACAGAGACATCTGCTTTAGTGCTTATCTGGGATCAAAGCAACT
This sequence comes from Vireo altiloquus, assembly GCA_013396875.1. NCBI lineage: Eukaryota > Metazoa > Chordata > Aves > Passeriformes > Vireonidae > Vireo > Vireo altiloquus. Next base: position 446,982 of record VZRF01010837.1, read on the forward strand.
CTCCTGCCTGTCCCCACTGAAACATGCTTTGCTTCTCTGTCTTTAAGAGCGTGAATGGGATCTGTTTTTATTGAAAGCAAAACACAGTGGGCTGCTCCAAGAACACCTCTAATGTGTTCAAATTCCTGACTGGTACTCAGTCCTTGGGACAAGGCCAGAGTTGGTATTGAGGACAAAACCCCAGCATGCAGTCAGACAGTTCTCAGCTCAGCTGTATCACTCCATGGACTCACCCACATGTCATCACTGGATCACTGACCCTCAGATCTCCTGGGTTCCATTATAGTGACACCATGGTACAAGTTCTGCTTCAAGGAGCTAAAAATGACTCCATTACCACAGCCATAGGACCCCAGCCAGAAGCAGTAATTCTGTCTGCAAGTACTAGCCTCAAATATTCATGTATGCCAACCTACCACCTCTAGACTCTCCACAATTTAGAATTTCACTCGAAAACTAGTGCTCAGAGATCATATTCTAACTACTACCTTGCCTGTGTTCATATTGCCTTTTATATCATATTGGTTGACTACTTTATTTCTCTCTGGGTTTAGAGAGAAGAGTCCTGGGGCTCCATCTTTCTTTTCCCTACAGTGTCTTTATCAGGTCAACAGCACATGTGAGGGCATCACGCCTTTCAGTGACCAGCCCCCAAACAAAACAGCAGACAGCATTTAGAGTCACACTTGAGAATCTTTATACCAAGACAACATTAATGTTCTGCTGACATCCGGGTTCAGCTGCCTCTTCATCTCTGGGCCGCATCTGGGAAGAACAGGTTTAGGTACGACTACAACCAGAAAAGTAACAATACTTCAGCAGACAAGGAGATACTGGGGTTCGTGAGCAAGGAAGGATGTGTGAGTTGAGGAGTCCCGATGGATGCAAAAAGAGACCCTATATCTAGACTACAACCTCTGATCGCAAGCGTACCTCATTTTATGTTGATATGAGCTGCAGTGCTCTTTTTCCCATGCACTCTCTGAGATGTCCTCATCAGCTATTTCTCAGCAGCTCCTAATTATTCCTCACCTACTATGAACTTCTTCCTAATTACTCTTTCCCTGTCTCTCCAGGGCCTCTGCAAAAATGACAATGCCATTTGCAAATCTGAAGTGGCTCTGAGCTCTGAAGTTAACCTTTTGTGCACTCCTCTGTTCCTCCAAGGTTTTTACCTTCTCACGAAAACTAAATTTGAAAATGCCTCAGTAAAGTCAGCTAACTAAAGACTTCTCAGGCTGCCTTGAGGATGGATTAGTAAACTGTATGAGAAGCCTTGGAGAAGGTGACTGCATTTTTGTTATATTTAGACTGAGCGAGTTTTGGTAAATGCTCATTTCTATAAAGAGGTCACAGAAGTCAAAATGCCAAGAGATCATTAAACAGCTTCTGTAACCTCTTAAACTTGGCAACTGAAAGGTCTCTCAGAACTAATCACTTTTATTGCATCTCTCCATTCATCTCATTCTTGGTTCCTTTTGAGACCTAAATTTCCTAATGCCACATTTTCTTCCCAGAGTGACAGTGATGGGTAAGCTACCCAGCCACATCCATCCTTCTCCCCGCACCTAAAAAAGAGAAGAGCTTTGGAGATTCCATTTCCCTTGCTACTGCTTAAGAACAGCACTCCTTCCTGCTCCACTGCTTCCACTTTAATTGGATCAAGTCCACTGAGTCTTTTTCCCAGGACGAGACCAAAACAATTTGTTTACTCTAAATGGATCTAGCTGCACTCCTGTGTGCTATACACACTGCCATCATAGTTTGGCTGTGTTTCTTCCTCATGTTTTTTTGGACTAGAACATCACTGACAATCACTTCAGTTACTGCCGTTCTTTCTGGCAGCCCATGATCCTTCTCCTCAGGCATTTTTTGCATATGTCATATATGAACAAATTCTCCTGAGTCCCCATATTCCTCATGGACTATGAAAAGTGATTCCACTGCCATTTTCTGTTTCCATTTCTGTTTGGTTTTGGGGTGGTTTTTTTCAACTTGTTCTCTCTTTGATCTTCACTGACTTTTTTTCTGCCAATATTTAAACTTATTAGGCAGATAGTGCTGAATAAGAAATTGACAGCCAAGGAGCAAGCTTGAATACCACATCCCATCTGTTTACTTTGAGCAACCCAATTAACTCCCTTTCCAAGACAAAGCCCAGGAGCTGTCTGGAAACTCCCTGCAAGCACAGCTTCCAAATGGCAGTATGGGTGACATTGCACCTCCTTTGGTTTCCCCAGCCATCAGTCTTCCAACACTGTTTCAGCAGGTTCCCTTACTTCCAAACTTCACAGGTTGTCATGGCATGTAGCACCATGACATCCTATGAACACACAATTCTGTCTATAACACAGTTCTCATATTGTTTCTGACAATTCAATGCAAAACAAAGGAAAACAAAAGTATTTTTGGGTCACCAGGACATCACAGGACACCAAGAAGGTCTGCCATACTGTGAACAATGGAGCAAGAACACAGGAACTGTAAAGGAAAATGGCCTTAAGCGTGTGCACATGAGGCAGTTGATATTGAGAAAATGAAGAAGTAATAAAAAAGAACCAACTGGTCTGCACCTCAGGATTCTCCTTTATCTCTTTATCTGGATCTAAGAGCTGCCCCAGAGGATGCTGCCCCAGAGGATGCTGCACTGAATGTACTTCTTGTGGAGAGTTCAAGTAACACACAGGGTAGCAGACACCTAGTACAATCCAAGAACTCTCTGATGTCAATAACTGGGCCAAGCTTTACCTCTTTACGAGAAGGAATACATCTTTCAAACATATGCATCATCTAAGTACTGTGTAGTTAGCATTCAGACAGCCCAGAAATACTCTTATAGACACCACATAGCTATTTCCATATTATCATCGAGCTGAAAAGCTTGAAGGAAGCATCAAAAGAGCCTCAAAAAGCAATTCTAGGAATGTTCAAGATTAAGATGAGTGAGTCTTTCAACAAATGATCCCATCCTTGCACTAAGCATTTTAACAGCCCTTTCCAATTAATACATAAGCTATTCTACAGTCATAGAAGAAAACAGCAAACATAAGTTGAAATGTTGGTTTGACATAGGTAATTTCTTAAACCACTTTTGCTTCTATCAGATTAGGCCATCACAAGTGAAGGGCATAGCTAGACAGACAGGTAGGACTGATTAAACAGTCATATGCCAATAATATATTAATACATTCTCTGCAGGAGAACCAGAGTGGCAACCTTGCTGTCACTCCTGACGTTTCACTATGTATGGCCACAAATGAAGTCCCTCAGGATGTCAAGGAATAAGCAGGAGGACATAAAGGAGGGAAACCTGTGTTATGCATGCACAAGTAGGGGAAAACAGTCATTAGTCAAGGACTTAACTGAAGGGACACAAATGATTGTACTGTAGCTGGACTCGAGGTCCCTTACAACATGAGATATTCTGTGACTACTCCCACAGGACCCAGCTCTCTCACTCTGGTTTTTGAAGAAATCATTTGCTTTAAATCAAAATGGATACAAACTATGTTTGCAGAAGTCTGACAGGTCACCATCATAAATTTTGTCTTTAAAATCTCATTCCTATTAGTTTTCCTGACTCTTGCAAAACAGAAGGGCAAGATCAAGAACAGCCCTTATGACTAAACTTCATATAAACAGTGTACGAAAGATCTGGAATTTGGGTGCAACGAAAATAAGCCTTTGCAAATGAGAATGCTTATAAAAATGCCTTCTGAAAGCGAAACAAAACAAACACCAACCTGCCATAATTCATCAAGACGTCTTTGAAAATAAAAACTTTGAAAGTTCATACATGGATTTGCCAGAGAACTTCCTTCCATCATGATCCTAACCAGAAACAAAACCTATGAATGCCTAAATAAGTGTATTTTCAATCAATAATCATTGTTCCAGTGCTCCCTTCCACTGTTCCACTTTTACTGCAACTCATCCCACAGCTGTGTTTACTCTGTAGTGAGCCAGCCAGGCACATATCTGTATCAATACACGGTCCGAGAAAGTAGCATTCACTTGATATTTACATTTCCAATTTACAACTTACTGTAAAAGAAAAAATTAATCCTGGGATTGACTTCATCAAAAGCTAAAGGCTTGTGCCAGTATCAGAATAGGCCTGTCTGTGCATGGGCCTCTCCCTGAGATTCAGCTTCTTCTCATGATGGAACAAAGAGAATTAAACTTTGATCTGACTTCACTGTGGTATTAATTCCTTCTCTTTGTGTGCCTAAGCAGCCTCTACCACAGATCTGAATATCACTGTTTCCATTACCCTTTCTCCAACCCAGGAGCAGTCCAAACCAATACCCTCAGAAGACCTGACAGGGTTCCTACAAGCTGCAACCTGCAACAGACTTCTGGAAAGCTTTACTGTTCAAACACAATGGATGTAATGGACTACATTCTTTAATCAACATTCCCTTCAGGCTTTTATTACTTCAAATATTATTTTCTAATCCCCATTATTTTAAATTTGCTTCAAAACTCTAGAGAACTCTAGAGAAAGCGCAACATGCTAATCTGTCTGGCCACCAGAAGTCCTACCTCCCAGGTACAAGCTCTCCAAGTCCTGCATTTGAATGCATTGGTGTTTGTTCTGACTTACAGGGCAAAGGTTGAATGTGCAATTATTCCACTTAGTTGTAGCCTGACACCTGTAATTTGTTTCTTTTATCCTAGGACTCTCCAAGTTCTCATTTCAAACAAGTAGCTTCTATAGGGGAAATAAACTCCCACAGCAAAAGGAGAAACAAGATGCTCTTTTCCAACAGTAGGGAAGATGAAGCATGTGTACTCACAGCATCACAACACAGCACAACGGAATTGGGTTTACAGTTCCAGACCCCATCTAATGGCCACTTGGTTTTTGCATTATTTAAAAACAGAAACACAGAGCAATTGACTGCTCTCCATCCATCAGCTTTCAGTGGTGGTAGGAATAAGGCTGCACTTTCCTTTGAGCTGTGAAACAAAGACAAGCAATGATGCTATGCTATGTGCACCAAAGTGTGCCAGTTTATACCAAACTACAAATGAATGCCATATTTCTGAGCTGTACTGAGTTTGAAAAAACAGGGGGTGAGTAACTCATAGGGAACAGAAACAGCTGACTCATTGTTTCAGGCAAGCCTTCAGCAATCAATTAATTGCCTGATCAATGCAGCATGATCTAGGAAGCTTAACTGAAGAGAATTAATACTTGGGAAGCACATATCTCTTGGGGGGGGGAACTGGTGCCAGTAAAGTTAACAGCCTTTGGAAATGCAGCTGCATTTGTTTTAAGAACAAAAACAATGTCAAACAAGATATAAGGACATCATGGATAGCTAACATCCAGAGTAATATCCTTCAACAGGGAGGGTTCAGACTGAGAATTTACTGACACTCACAGACTCCCGGAGTAAGAGTGCTAACACATACATGTTCACATGTTCAACAGCAAGAAGACATGAGTTCTTTTATCATGCCATCACAAAGTTGAAGAATCAAGAACAATCTTCCGGTAGTGCCAGGGGGGCTGGCGTTGTTCCCCTGACATCTGGCCCAGCTGTGTTCCCTGTTTCAGTGTCCCATGTCCCGAAAAGATGAGATGAGGCTTCTTTCTGCTGTTCCAAAGCTTGTTTNTGGCCAATTAATTGATGAATATGTGAAATGAAGTGAATGTGAATGTAATAGAAGATATTGTATGAGCCAACAATACCAACTTCTTCCTCCCTTAAGAGACATGGGTGCCTTTTCCCCACTAAAAGACAGCAGGTTCCAGGGAAAGAAGTATATTGCTTGTCCTTGCAAAATAAAAGATGCATTCTGAGGAAAAACAACCACATTGAACAGCTGATAAAACTCTAAGAACTCTTAATAAATTGTTCTGGCTTCATAATTGAAGGCCTGAACTTGTCACTGTTTCTACAGCACTGCCTGGATTTTCATCTGGACTCAAGCCAGGTAAGCAGGTAAGTTAGAATACAGATTGGCTCCTTTTGTATAGGAATTCATATACCTCATGCAGTTGCATGGCATTTTTGCTTACTGGTCTACAATAGGTGGGCAGGAAAACACAAATCCCACATTAAGTGTGTGAGCTGCTCCTTATCCAGCGAGTCTGGGTTTTGCCTGCAATGCCCTTAACTTGTGGTAAATGCAAGGTAATTTCACATTTCACAGAGAAAACAAGTTCTGCGAAATAGCTTTTCTTTCCATTAATCACACACTAAGCAGAGAAGTGACACTCACCCCAGCCAGCTAACATACCATGATAATGTATGCCTTTCAGCACCTAAAGGGCGTCTACGAGAGAGCTGGAGGGGGACTTTGTAAAAAGGTTGTAGTGTCAGGATACAAATGAATGGCTTTAAACTGCAAAGAGGAAAGATTTAAACTAGATATTAGGAAGAAATCCTTTAGTGTGAGAACGGTGAAGCACAAGAAACAAACTGCCCAGGAAGGCTCCAGATGCTCCATCCCTGGACATGTCCAAGGCAAGGTTGGATGGGGTGCAAAGCAACCTGATCCAGCGGAAGGTGTCCCTTCTCCATGGCAGGAAGGTTGGAACCAAATGACCTCAAAAGTCCTTTCCAACCCAAACCATTCTTTGGCTCTATGATTCCATGACTCTATGCATTAAACCACCACAGTATCAATCATGTATCACCATGCTGAGATACATGGAGACATACGAAGCTCTACCCTACATAAATTAATCAATAAATGAATAAAATGGTCTTCCAAATATGTCATTCTTTTCTTCATTTCCAATCTGGCTTAATAAGCATTGTGTCTTTTTGTTCCAGACAAACTTGGTACAAGTGCAGCTGTTTTATCCTTCTAATAGTCCTAAGACCTATTTTGTTTTGTCATCCTCAAGATCTTGCTTATAAGCAAAAAGGAAGCACACTTGATACATATAAAGCCAAGACTCCACAGTACATATAATTGAAATCTTAAACGTCTTATCACTATTAGTCCAGATGCCTTAACTTAGAGGAGTATGATCTTCATGATCTCAAAGGCTTCTTCCTCTCTTTAGGATCCATTTGGGGGTTCATTTTACATGTTTATAGCATGCTTTTACAACTTGCTCTTCCTTAGTCTATCTGCAGCTCCATGTCACACTTAAATTCACTGTATACAAAGCCTTTTGTATGTCAGACACTTTTTCTTTGTTCATTTTTCTATCCATAAAACCAGGTTTGACCAGCTCCAGGTCTGTATTTCTTCTGACTGGCCATGTCTGACTTGTTATAAGCCATCAGGTCTGCAGTGCCAGCCTGTGCCTCAACCCTTCTTAGCCCCTGCCTCTGTTCCTCTAGGTCCTGTGCCTCCACTTCTCTGCTCTCCTCTCAGACTTTTATTTCTCTATACTACACCATTGTGCTAAAGCCATAAAACTATGTAGGTACAATAGAAAGACAAACAAAAGTAAAACAAGTAAGCCGTAGACACCTGGTCAATTAGAAAAATTGCTGTTACAGCTACAGCAAGTAAAACAGAGCTCAGGCAGGTCACCAAGAGTTCAGACAAAGCAAACCTGACATACCTCAGTCCTGTAGCCTTGCAAATTCAGCACAAAGCTTATGGCCTGTTACCAGCCAAGGCAATATTGTCTTTCAGGTCTACACAGGTAACAGTTTTCAAAGGAATTTTATTCTCAGTCAGGCAAGTGTTTGTCAGAGCCCATGTAGAAATGCAGTAGATATGAAACTGAGCATGTCAGTTTTAAGACACTCTTCAGAAGTATACAGCACTGGTGACACTTACCTAGATGGATCACCAAGAAAATCCCACTGTTCTGCTGGTGGACTCAGGTCCCATTTGATTGCTGATAGCTACATGTCACTGCCTCTAGCTAGATACAAAATGAAGTGTGACAAAAAAAGGAAAGAAAATCCTCAGCTTACTTGATTACCTTGCATATTTTTGCTATGCAGGATTTGTTATGGAAGAAAGAAATATGATGTGCAAGAGTTAATGACTCCAGGATATTAACATAATCTCATTTTCTTTCTGTGCCATTTCCAGTCAATGGCTTCAATTACACCAGCACTGACCAAAGCACTTAGCATCATACATTCAGGTGATTCCACGTGTACTTACAGGTTCTTCAAGCAAAGCTAATGAAAATGGTACAATAAGGGATTGAATTCCTTAAGACTGGCTCATCCTCAGATCCTACTGCAAGACAAAATGGAGAGCATGATCCCTCTATCTGGATGCTGTGCCATCTGCACTGTGAGTGCTGTTCCCTGCTCTGATACTTCCCAACAGGACTGTAAGACAAGACAAACCTTGGAACCTTGTTTCAGAAGAGACTGTGGCTGGACTGTGAGCCATGGTGAAAGAGCTGCCTGCTGGCTTGCTCAGGGCTACCACAAGCGCAGGCAGCTGCTAACATGCATACATTTCCTCCATATTCCTCTACTCAGGCTGAGTCTTGTTTCAGCGTTTAAGGCATTTCCTGTGGTAAATAAAGGGCTGTTTCACAGAGTGTGAGGTATTGACTGCCAGAGTAGATTAAAATTAAACAAGGCCAAATTAACACTTGTTGCTTTTGCACATATCATTTCTTTACAAATACCCTAAAATGGTAACAAACCTCTGCATGCTGCTTAAGCAGAAATCAATACAGAGACAGAAAATGCTATTTCTGACTGAAATTGCAGTTAACAGCTTTAAGAAAAGTCTAGCAGAGGATGTGTGGCATAGGTATTTAAAAACATTGCTCCAAAAACTTTACCCTTTAAACATAGCTTGCAAGCTGTTTTACCTCTGTGCTTTTATTTCCTAAGGACTTCTTAACCTTCTTGCTTTAATACATTAAAACATCATAGTTAGTGCCTATGCAAATCATTTTTGTCAAGTTGACACCAACCTATTATCATGTCATCCTGATTATTGTACATCTGAACTTGCACTACATTGCTAACCAGCACCAACTCTTGCAATGAACCCAGACATTAAAAAGGAAGGAAAATACTTTAATCTTGCTGGTTAAGCAATAACCCCTGTCACTTTAATCTCACTGGAATGGGATAACTTCTCTTTTTCAGCACTCCAACACTTTAATTCAAGCACATTTCTTTAGTTTAATGTTTTCCTGCCTGCATTTCTGCATAATTAAAGTACTTCAATGTGGTCAACAATGTTAATAATATCCATTTATCTTAGGGAAGTTGGCAAATGCCCAGTAATCACCCACTTGTTTTTAGCAGCAGTCCCTATCTCTCCTTGCCCTGTGGGTTTTATTTTTTACCAAATACACTGGAAATTGAGCCTGGATACAACAGCAGGTAGTAAAATAGTAATAAATACACTCTCAGGAAGCTGTGGCTGTAAGAACTCCATTGCCTACAAATTCTATTGTAAATTATGCATTGCTGTTTAGTATCCTTGACATTTTTAGTAAGTGCAATAAAACACCGTTATAGAGTTGGAAAGAACTGTATGCCAGCTCAAGGGAAAAAAAAAAGAACAAATGGGAGACGTAATTGTTTTATCTACAATAGATTTCTCCAGTAGATTACTACTGAAATACACAGACTTTTTCCCAGTCTGCTAAGCAGGATGAAAACCTGGAAGGCTCCATATGTCATTCAGCCAGCCATTAGATTAGAAAATAAGGTGCAGAAACGAAAACCAAAGAAAATTGCAACTGCTAAGTTCAGAGCTACAGCAAGGAGTTATATTTGCCACCATTTTAAATGTAAACAGAGGGACTGGAGGGTCAGAGGTATCCATCAGAAGCTCTGAAGAGGGCAATCAACATCACCTAAATCCTCAGAAACATTTCTGTCCCAAAATCAAGGACTAACAGTATTTTGTTTGAGTGAGAAAAAATATTATTTGAATAATAAGTAAGAAACTAGCTAACAGGCAGACCTTGGATTTCTATCAGCTGTAAAGGACAACCAAGTTATGCTCTGCCATCCCCAGTGGCCACAAGCCAAAGGACCTCTCTGTTATGCCTCGGGCTACAGTGAAGTCCTATAAAGCAGATTTTCATTTTTGCAGGCATAATCTGAGGTTGCACTTTCACACCTACTATTAAATACAGGTATCACTCCAACTGAATGCTTTCCAGCTAGGTGATAACAAAAGCAAAGTAAGCAGCTAGAAATCGAGATTACTCCTTTTCCCCTGTACTTAGGGTCTTTTTGGCTTTGGTGACATTAGAATAAAACAAATTATTTGATTGTTCGACATTAAATCAGTTCTCTCTATCTTTCCTGAGGTACCTTGGTATTTACCATTCTGCTTGATGTCAGACAGAAATTCACCCTTTTTGGGTCCCAAAGTAAATGTGTAAGGTTCTAATCATTAAACTGAACTTCAGCTGTGCTAAAGAAAATTACAACTTGAATAAATTCTCCTACATTTCCTATGTAGAGAAAAATACCTTAACTTCTAAAAACATCCCTGCAGTAACTTCTTCTACTCCTGAGGTATACTTCTGGTCCACCACCCTAGCTTGAAGAACAGAGCTTTTAGCTTGAACAACAGAGTTTTGAGACAAGACACCGTCCTGTCAAAACAAAACAGACCAAAACATTTTTCTCTATAGCTCCCCCTCCAACCTCAACATTATTTTCCTTCTGCCTAAAAACAAATAAAACCTCCAGATCTGAATGGCACAATGCCACCACCTTGACTCTGCAAAAAATCAAAAATTAGTAATTTCTACTGCAGCAGAATTCTTTCTGGTACCTGGCTAACAGGAATTCTGATTACTTCAAGAAAAAGCTTTTTTTTAGAGGGATGCCAACCAAAACATCAACATCCCCAGAACCTACTCAAAAGAAGATGCTCACTGAAAGGCTATTATCCACATGAAATATTACGTTGAGTACATTGCAAAATGTCTTGCTGATGATCTGCTCCAAGACCCCTACCTCAGCACCAGAACGAATTCAGGTGTGACCTGCAAATGTCTGCAAATGCCTGCCACTTGCTCACAGCGGATTTACATCAATAAGAGGAACATTTATTATTGCAGAAAGCAGCACTTACTCCATGATGCTCTCTGCTCCACACATCCACCAGGATTTTAAAATGCCCCAAGCAAAATTCCACTTGAATTTACTTCTGAAGCCAAGGTTGTAAGGAGAAGTGCTGGGTTTCCTTGAACTTCTGCTTTACAGAGTGGACATTCTGTGTGTGCAGCTTTTGCACAGACATGAACCCACTGCCCCCTCTCCAGGACAGTGGGACCCAAGCTATCTCCCTCCAGGCTAAACCAGGGAGCCTAGAAAGAAGAGAGAGATGAATATTAAATAATAATATGGCTGCAGCAAAGGTGAAGTAAGTGCAGAGCTCCGGAAGGACCATGTCACTGCAAACCTAAGTAACAGTGAGAGCAGAAGTCGGCATGCTTTGTACTTTGCAGCCACCTCTCTGGTTGCTGTTGTACTCCAAAGCAAGCTGGACACACCAGCTCCTATTCAAAAACTTTACATTCATTGTAGTTCTTGTCATTCAAACTCATCATCCAGCTGGTGAACCCATGCTTGTTTGTTCTTGTTTATGCATTAAGCTTGGCATTCCAGCTGGAATGGGTTCAGGCAGGGCACAGCCCAGACCTGCAAGCTGGGGGCAGGTCTATGTGCCCCCTTCCCACACCCCTCCACATCCCAAGCTCCCCAGGAAAGCTATATTCACACTAACAAAAACAGACCAAAAAAACCCATCTGCTGTATTAAGACTAAAAAAAAATTATTCATCTACGATAGTTATTTCCAGAATCAAATAAATGTCAGGTGGTCCTGCTGTAAGTAGTCAAACCTGGAACATTTGATGTCCAGTGTCACTCAGCAGTGTTTTTGTTTTCTTCATTTATCTTCTTTAATTGATGACCTGTGAATCTGCTCTCCTTCAATTAAATAACTGCTTTTCATTTTAATTGTTGTTTTCAATTGCTTTAAGTCTGTGTGTTAATAAAGAAGATAAAACGTGGTTATTATTTAAATTAGATTTTCTTCAGAGACATGTGCTTTGCCTTAAAGTAAGACGTCTGAAATTATGACTATATGTACTGACATCTAAACCAATATAATTATATTCACTGAAATTAAATGTACCGAGTACTGGTGAGGACAGACCTCAAATCCTGTGTTCAGTTTTGGGCTCCTCACTACAAGACACTGCAGGGCTGGAGTGTGTCCAGAAAAGGGCAATGGAGCTGGGGAAGGGTCTGGAGCACAAGTCTGGTGAGAAGCTGAGTGAGCTGGAGGTGTTCAGTCTGGAGAAAAGGAAGCTCACAGATGACCTTACTGTTCTCTACAACTGCCTCAAAGAAACTGCAACCTGTTAGGGGTTGAACTTTTCCCCCAGGTAACAAGCATCAGGACAAGAGGAAATGGCTCAAATCGCACCAGAGAAGATTGAGATTGGATATCAGCAAAACTTTTTTCATGCAAATGGTTGTAAAGCACTGGAACAGGCTGCCAGGGAAGAGGCTGAGTTACCATCCCTGGCGGTATTCAAAAGATGTGCAGATGTGGCACCTTGGGACGTGGTTTAGTGATGGGCTTGGCAGAGCTGGGTTAATGGCCAAACTCACTGATCTTGAACGTATTTTTCAACAAAAATTATTCTGATTCTGTGACTGTGAAATTAATCTTTACTGCTTAAATTTATAGAGAACTGCAAACTGCTGAATTGGTTGAAGTTACCGATTTCTTACCTGAAACCAGAATTTTCTGAAGTTATAAAACTATTTTTGGCATTTGGAATCTTTTCCATGTTCAAATATTAATTTTACAAAGCAAAAAAAAAATCGTTTAATCAACTATAAGTTCAATAATTTTTCTTTTCAAAAAGTAGCATGCTTCCTCTTTTTCTGGTTTAGGAAAATTATACACTCAGAGCAGATGAGATCCAGTAGTTTTAAAATCTTAAAGGGCATGATGACAAGAAATAGCAAGGTTTGCTAACTAATTAATTGTAGTATTTCAAGTGTTTATTAAATAATGTTTTGAATATGAAACATTTTCATTAACTTTTTTTCTCTCATATATGTACCACACTGAAGATAGCTGTATGAAATAATCACTTAAATGTTTCTGTGCATTTAATTGAATTTTACTGCCATTTAAATGTAATTTGACACAAATTGCACATAAAACATTAATCATCTAGTAGAAAGGAAATGTATCATTTATCATCTTACATGGTGAAAATGTGAGACATAAAGATCAGAATAAGAGTATGTCAAGCTAAGTTATTACTTACTGACACATACCAAATGCTATAATACATCTTTATAGGTATAGCAGTATGTCTTTGTATCCAAACACACATGGTTTATACAAATGTTGTCTTGGTTAGCAGAAAAATGTCCAATCTATTCTAGAAACATATTCTTTCCCTAATCAAGAAGTTCTCATGGTTCTTTGCCAGTAAAGGACTAAGCTATCTTTGGTAAAATAATTATGATCATAAATTGAAAACAAAGTTATAATAGATTATTTAAATCAAGGCTGTCCACTTGCTGATTTAAACTATTATTAGAATTGGCAATTTACACTATTTTTAATTAAACTAATTCAGTCAAGCAAGGACATTTTTTGTCATTAAAGTATTCTAAAAGATTTACAGAAAATTGAATTAGAAGCCTATCTGCTCAAAAATTCACAACAAAACAAGTTATTTAGAAATAAATGTATTTGCAGCAAATATTCTGTGTAGAAAGGAATCACATTTTGGTTCAAGTTAGCATATTCCAGAGCTAGGGTGTAGGGTGCTCCTGAAGACCCCATTTTCTGAGTCCTCCTTTGCCCTGTGCATGATACGGTATTTTCTACTTGACACATTATTTAATATATATTTTCTGTTAGAAGATAGATCTAAGTCAAAATATGGTCAATTTAGAAACGTGTAACAACTTGACTCTTCCCAGACTGCAGTAGAATAGAAGTACTCAAAACGAAAATGATTAATTGTGTCTGTACCCAAAATCACATCTGGAACAACCAGCTGGGGCTTTAACGTTTAGTGACCTTCATTTTCCTATCTTGTTTCAGGAACTTCTCCATGCAAAATTAATTCCATGACCAACACCTGACTGCACCTGGCATCACAGTTGTACAGGAAAGACTATCTCCAGGTCTCTACAGGCACAGGAAGGTCTTGGTTCCAGTGCAGCAACTACATACCACGATGATAAAACTGATTTTGGATGTTGGCCTCCCCTTAGCTGCCATCCCCATCACATCTGGATTTTCAGTCTCTGGACAATGAAGGTTCTCACTATGAGCAAAAAAGTAGCTTGTGGACAGTAAGTAGGACATATTCCATGCTGTTCAGCACACGTTGGCCCTTTAGGTCTTGTAGAACTCACACTGCTGAAGACCTGGATGAAGGATGGTAGTGTGTAATGACACTATGACACTATTCTGGAAGGAACTGCCAGTCCACTGGACAACAGGATTAGTATTAAAAATCGTCTTGAAAATTGGAGAAATGTGCTGGGAGCAGGAGGGGGGGAATTTGGCTGTTGGCAGGGTGAGACACAGCACTTGGGGAGGAGTAATCAACAGCACTCACACAAAAGGGCAGCCACCACTCACATTGTGGTTTTGGAAAAATAACCTGTACATTGTAGTGATTTCAGAGTCTGAAAATTAACAAGACATGAGCAAGGGGAAGAGGAGCAGGAGACACAAGCAGGAAAATAGTTCCTGAAAACGTATCTCATGGCAATAGCTTCAGCTGGTCTGTTCTGTCTGGTTTTCACCCTGCACCTCATTGGACCTTTGAACAGTTTGCAGAGAGTAGCAATAAAAAGAACCCAAGTTTGAGAAGAGAGAAAAAGAGTTGAGGGATATTTACCCTGAAGACAAAGCAGGATGGTAAATCATTCATTTCTAAGCCCATTCTGGTCACAGCAACGAGGAGGTACAGACATCAGTGACACAATTTGTTCCGTAACATTTTGCAATTCTGAACAAGCTAGCAACAAACTAAGGTAAGATTTACGTGATCAAACACAGACACTACAGCGCAAGCATGCTGCAGACTCTTGATAATCCGAGGGAAATTAATTCCAGCCTAACCAGAGTCCATATTTGTTCATGAGAAGCAAGGGCTACACAAGCCTTTCAGTAACCAGAAAGGCAAGTCAGGATGATTAGCTTAGGTGTATGTATCTACCAAGTAGAGATGAATCTCCTAAGTTTTTTGGGAGAGCCATAGAGATTATGTCTGTCAAAGGAACTGTTTCTCTGCAACATCTGGAAAGTGCATGTGCAGCTGTGTTGTCAAATGAAATTTTCCTTTTTCAATATAATTAATATCAGTGTCAATTAGCTAAACACAATTAATAAACAGAAAGAAATGAGGACTTACTGGGGGGCTCGGAAAAATATGAGGATGGAATGCGCAGTTCATTTTCTATTAAAGAAGTACCAGCCAAGTAATATGAGATGTGCTAGAATGAATGTTAGCTTATGTATCTTCGAAGTTAATAAGCTCCAGTGTTTCAGAGCAGAAAAGCCTGGTCTGCTGGGAGTTTAACGGCAGTGCTTCTTATCTGGGAGACTTATTGCTAACTGGAACAAATAAAAAAGAACATACACGAAAAGTCAAAAAGGATCTGGAGGCATTGCAGCAATAGCTTGCTGCTAAAGAAAATAAAGCATACTATGCTTCAAATATATAAAATACAGCAGACAGTTTAGTCTTTTGAGACCAAAATGTAACTTCCAGAAACCAATTCATCTGGAATATACAAGTCAGCATTCCTTTCACTCTCTATTCTTTCAGAGTGACTGGTGCAGCCAGATGCACACATGAAAGTGTGGTCCAAGAACACCTCAGTGAAAATCTGCCTGGGGAGACATCTTTTGAGCATCCCTACTCTCTGAACACGACACAGCCACACCAGGCCACCTCCCAAAAGCATGGGTTCAGCTAATACTGCTGAACACCCACCATGGCAGCTCTCCGACGGACAGCTTTGCAAGCGTACCCAAGTGCGACACACTAGGTGAGCTTTGCAATACAAATTACACCGAGTTATGTTCTTTTAGCAGATGACTATAAAATTATATAGGCACTCTCCAGAAGAGGCTTAACTTGCCTTCTGCAATGAACACATATGTGTGGCAGGAGAATGAATACAAAACTGATTCTAAATAGCTAATTGCTTCGGGGTAAAGACCACCTTTGCAGGAGAAAAAAGGCCTGTAAATTTAACACAAAGCCAATGCCTCATAAAGCCTTCACACTGAATTGAGGAGAAGCTTCTTTTCCCTCAGATATTATTGCCTGTCTTTTCTTCCTCATTTCTTGCCTTTAAGCCAGCTGTTTTCCAAACTCAGTATATATCCTAACTGCATCCAAGTTTCTTCCAGGACACAGCTTTGTTCTGTGATGCAACTTAAAGTCAAACAGCTCTGAAGCCTAATTTTCCTTCAGTACTTGTTCTTTTTCTGGATGTCACCTTAGCCGTTTTAGGGAAAACCTGGGAACTGCCTGGTCAAGCCTGACTGTGATTCATGGTTACCACTGTTTTTTCTGGCCATGGACAGAGCATGACCTCTAGGCCTGTGACCATCATTGGAGACCTCTGTTGCCTCTCTCCACTCTGCAATTCCATGTGCAGAAGGTGGGATTGCTCGCAGACCAGGAGTGAGGTCACAGAACTGGGAAAGAGCCAACCATAATGCTGAGATTTATCCAGATCTATCTAGACTGAGGCCTCTCCCTGAAGATGGCAGGTTCTTGTCTAATTAGGACAAACTACAGAGGTCTTCTCCATCTTTCTTAGAATAACTACTGTTAAAACCCACAGTATTTTCCCAGAAGGTCAATACTGGTGGGCCAATGTACTGGAACCACTTCCTCACAGTCCTCTACCAGTACTGCAACATTACAGGAGGTTAGCTCAGGCTTTGCTTTTTCTGTCCACTAAAAGAAATGGTGAGGACTGAGCTTTCCTCACTTTCAACTTTTTACGCACACATGCACAAATACAAATTCTTGACCAGCTCATCCAGGTCACACCCAAACATATCATCCAATGTATCTCCCTCTGCACAAGCTGGTGCAGAGGGAGAACATAGGCAGGAGAACCTTGATCTTGCCTTGGCTTCAGCCACCGTTGATACATGATGAAGAGCTGATACTTTTAAAAGAACTACAGTAGCTTTCTTTCTCTGGAAGCTCTCTTTCTCTGCTTTTGCCCAAGATTTTCACCTTTGATGCCCCTGGGATATTAGACTCAGGGAATGAGCAAAACGTTGAGCATTGGTAAAAGTGTTTCAGCAACAACAATACTTTTCAAAACCTCTTTGAGGAAACTGAACACAAACTTCATCCCTTTTTTAACAGCAATTGCTGCAGTTCCAGTTTTCCAAATGGCAGAGGGGTAGATAAGTTGGCATGAATTTGGCAAATCACAGAAAATTGCCATGTAATTAAGACATATGAGGGACCTGACACTGTTTCAAATGGTTCAGTGCATAACTGAGAGTGGGATTTTATGGAAAACATCTGCTGATGATTGAACTATACTTCCTTTACTTACAAACTTTCTTTTTAACTGGAGAGGAACTGATTTCCTAAACTTTTTTCCTAAAAAAAAGATTTTTACTACTTGCCACCACCAACTCGTTGCTCATTTGACGATTCCTGATGATTTCAAGTCATGCTACTCCTTTTTACTTCCACATAGCCATTCCAGGAAGAACATAAGCATTCTCACAGTATGAGCCCACCATATGGAGAATCTTCTCTTTTGTATATTGTGAATGGACTTTATTTTCCATTCATTTTGTTTTCTTAAGGTTGTTTCTTCCTGCTTTTGGATTCAGCATGAAAAATTATTTGATCTGCCACTCTAATTTCATTCAGTTGTGTAAAAAGGATGCACTTCCCTAAAAGTAGAAGTGGTGTTTATGCATGCACCAGCTCAGGAAGCTCAGAATTAACCCATAATCCATTTAATCATATTTAAAGACTCTTTTCTCTCTGTGCTGCCATAGCTGTTTTCTGCTACTCTAATTTCTCCTTTACTGTACAGTGGTGGCAAATATATGCATTGTTGACATCACTAGGCCTATTGCCCGAGTACTGCCATTGACTACAGGTGGACAAGATGAACATAATGGAATTGCACCAAAACTTAATAATGTTATGTCAAGCTATGTCCTGGTAAAGCAGCAGCCCTATTTAATCTTTGCCCTGAAAAAAGTAAAAAACCCCGTGATGTCAGTTTATTTGCATGTGTGCACATCACATTTTAGCACTGTTTTTAATTAAATGCAAAAGCCCATGTAAATCTGTACAATCCCTACTACATTTGGATACAATGTCTGCATACGAAGATGACCTCTTTCTTGAATCACTTCTCCATTAGCTGTATGCAGTGCTATCTTTCAGAATTTTGCTGTTTCACTGCCTGTAACTAGCAGAAAAGTCCTCAAGAAAAACACTGAATTGACTGGAGAATAATCAGATCTATGCTCTGTAAAATAAATTAACACTTAACCACTGCTATTTCCTCAAGGAGATTGTATTCTTTGTAGAAAATGTTGCAATACACAACTATAGAGCTTGTAACTCTTGAAAAGTATTATCTTACAAAGGAAAGACTCAGGCAGCATTCACACAGGCAAAGCTTCATTTTTAGGAAGGTCACTTTGCTCAGGGCAAAGCCACAAAGCACTCTTTTCCAGCTTTTGTAGGATGATATATCCCCATATCAGTCATGCATAGCAAATGTACAGTTAAGGTTTATGTGATGAGGGGAGATATTCTAGCCAAATCCCCATCAGCAAAACAAAACAAGCTAGATAACAGCTCCAATAGCTGCACAAAACCTACAAACCTGAATGCTTTGAAAAGCTTCATAAAAAAGATTACAGAACAGAAGACCCTGTAACCAAACACAGTAGAAAAATGGGGTTTGCATGTTTTCCTCTTCCAGAGAAAACCAAGGCAAATATCTGCTGATGTAGCACTTCAGTAAGCACTTTGTAGGTGCAGAGGCAGGGGGGACCAACTACAGGGGTTTAAAGACAAGGAAGTACCTTTCTTTTCTGTGTCAGCCAGAGCTCTGGATATTGAGATGACGACACAGGTCTAAAACCAATTACTTGCATTTTCTTTTTAGCATCATCACTGTCCAGAAGCAGTAGGTTTTTCATTTAACCCCAATCTCTCCATCCATAAACTAGATGCAAACAAATACATTACTCATGCAGAAAGCAATCCCCCATCCCTGGAATTGGAGACATGTAAGCTCACCACAAGATCTGTAGCTGTGGGGTCTCCTGCTTCTTGAGGTCCCCAGGAATACAGAGTTAAAATGGGAGACTGCACACAATGTGTTGCTCTCAGCACTGCTGCCTTTTGGACAGTAAAGTCGGGAACCAGTGACATAAATACTCAGAAAATGGAAAAAAAAGAACAACTTTGGAAAGCACCTGAAATTCTAGATAAAAGTCAGTATTTACCATTGTGCACCTCAAGGCCAGGCTGGGTGTGGCTTTGATCAAGCTGGTCTAGTGGAAAGCATTCTTGCTATGGCAGGGTGGGTGGGAACTGCATGGTCTTTAAAGTCCCTTCCAAGCGAAACCATTCTGTGATTCCTTGATTATTCCTGCACGTTCCGACCAGCTGCCTAATTTTGTGTGGACTCCACAACTTCTCATGGCAAGTATGGTGATTAAATAGTATGCATCTATTCGAAGATAGACTCTGTTACTTTGAGGTTTTTTGGAAGAAACACTTAACCCTCAGAGCTTTCAAATCTATCCATGAGAATGCAGGTACTGGTTTTGACATCCTTGATAAAGCACTGTGAATATGGTAGGGATGAAATTCAACAACATCAGTGCCCCTATAGCAAGAAGTTAGGTTTAAAGTTTTTTAGAGATAGACATGAGCATAATATAAGTCAAACACATTGGTTCCATGGATGAAAACTCCAGGAAAAGCCTTTCCAAAGTTGAAATAACATAGCCAAGGCACAAGTCCAAATCTCACCTGAGGCTGTCAATTTTTGTGACAGACTTTGGGGGGACTAATACATTCTGAGGCACAGAGATTGCTGTGGTTTTCCTAAAGTGTATGTCTTGTCAGTACCCCTGTGTGGGCTGATAGGTTTCCAAGATGATCTTCCAAGTAGAAACTGAGTTATTTACTTTCCAAGCTAAGAACATCAAAACCTTTGATAATGTTCAATTATAGTAGCTTTATTTCCATTATGTCTAAAGTAGATATAATTGATTTATCTTCTGGATATTTATGCATCCAATGGCACAGTTTATTCAATAGTTCTGCTCTGCTTGGCTCAGAGACTATATCTCGGACATTAAATAGCATTTTTATTTGAAGAAATATGTTTAAGGATTACTTCTACATGTGTTTTTCAGAATCAGATACTCCAGATGCCCTTGTAGCACCAGCTCAGATCATGCCACATCTTGCACAGAAAAAAATCCTCAGAAGAGAACACGTTTCTCCAGACATTTCAGAGATACAATTTACAGCTTGTCAGAAATGCCTCATAAGAATGGTTTTGTCAGAAAAAGATGAAGCATCAAAATTGAAACCTTTCACAACCACTGACCTGTTTCCATAAAACTTTTGGTCAAGAGAGGCTCCTCAGCTGCATGACTGAAGTTTTTAGAGGAAGAAAAAGCGAAACATGTTCTGCCTTCTAAGGGATGTTTTTTCAATTCTGTCAAGACCTAGGATTAGACTTTGGCTCATGTAAGTGCCAAACAGATAGTGGAATGTAGCACAAAACAAGACCAGTATGTACTCAGTTACTGACATACCATTAAGAATCTACTGCTGAAAATACTGTTGAGTAGGTGTCCTGGTTTGAGACAAGTTCAGAGAAAAAATACTTTCTGGTAGAAAGCAGGTTGTAGTTACCTCTCTTTTACCAGGTTTGGGAAAAGAAATATTTGTTTTGAGGAAAGTGAAGAAGAAACCAAACTATTTATTTAACAAACAGACAAGGAAAGAATAATAATGCTAAATAATAAAATATCTCGCTGTGGGGAGTTCAGTCTTTCTATGGGTGTGGTCTCTCTTCTTTGGAGCTCAGTTGGCATGGGTGGTCCCCTCCAGGCCGGTAGAAGGTCCCCCAGTCAGGTTTTGATGTTCTGCTGTTCTGAACAAGTCCAGAAGAGAAGAAACCAGCCCCATGAAAACACCGGAGTTTAGCTCTCTGTCTCTCTCCTTTTAAAAAAACAAAGCTGAAAGCAAGGAAGGGATGCTTCCTCCCCTCTCTGCAGCAGCAGCAGCCAATTCTCACAGCAGAACAACAGAAAGGAGAAGTGACTTTGAAGCACAGAACTGCTTTAAAAAAGTACTTCTGGCTGTTTTTTTCTTTCTCTTCCCCTCTCGGGCTCAGCTTAAAGGCACAAAAAGGCACGAAATTAATTTTCTGGGCATACAGCAGGCAATATGGGATACATCATTAAGTCACCCCAAGACAGTAGGTCAGAAACTAAGAATCTTCAAAAGTATTTCCTTGCCTGCTTCTGAAATGGCAGCTTTAAACCACCAGAGATGGGATCATTACCATCTTCAGGGCAAAGAGTTGAGGTAACAAGAATGCCCCGATTTTGTTCTTCACCCTTGGGCACACTCCTCAGTTCTTTGCCTTATTTGCGTCCACAGTACAACGTGGGCTGGAACATCTCATGGGCTCCAGGTTAAATTAATCGCTCATACACGCTGCTTCCCATGAAATGCCTTTTCTCAAGCAATTGAGCAGGTGTTCCTGGTAGAGAAACTCAGGAATGCCACTGGAGCAGAACTCAAACACATTGCGAGTGGCCCCAGGTCCGCCCCTGGCCCAACCACCCTTGGTAAGACAACATCAAGCAGAAGAGATACCAGAATCTCTTCTAGGAGAACTTAGGCTATCTATTACAAAGGCAAAAAAAATATTGACAGCCACTGAGAAACCAATGCTGGTTTTGGAATCGGGGGGCACAAGAGATATTGTATGCAAAGAGAACAGCACAATAAAAACACAGCTGCTTTGTGTCACCTGTAGGGTTGGCTGCAGTAATCCAATGAAATCCTGCAATGATGCCACTCATCCCAGCCAATATATTTCAGTTGTGGGTTTCTCCATTACTCTTGCTCACACAGTGACTTTTTAAGCCTCACCTGGTACCTTGTGCTTTTCAAGTGCTATTCCCACATTCTTGCTTTGCAGAGAGCAAACACAGGGAACAGCACTAAAATTGCACTTTACTGGAAAGAAAAAGCTGGTTTTCCTAGACTGGGCAGAATTTGTAAATGAGGTATTCACCACTCCCCCCGCATATAGCTGGGGTTTAAAAGAGGCAGTCAGAAACTGAACAGCCAGCAGATCCTCCCAATGACACCAGCTATTCTTTCTAAAGTATCCTCTGCTATTTTGCAGCCATCCTCCAACTGCAGCACAGGGAACAATGTTCTGTACAGATAAAGTGCCAAAAATTACTCAGAACCAATCTTCATATTTAAATACACGTCTTCCTTTAATTTAGCCATCCAGAATGGCTTCCAGTCACTTGAAGATGTTGAAAAGCACCACAAATGTAAAGAATTACAGAATTTGCTTTTACCATAGAAACAATTAAGTCTCCAGCAGTGTGGAAAACCGCTTTTGAGCTGTATTTATTGATGCATAGATTTCACCGTAGTGTGATATTTGAAGACAAATTGCTGTGCCCATAATTAAGACTGCTGAGGAATTGGCAAGTGAAATATAATGATGAAAGACCAGCTCAAAGGGCAAGTGAGTTAGATTGGTCAGGATGATACAATCTATATGACCCCAGTGCCCTATTCCTGCTCATTGATTTCCCAATTAAATATAACTTTTTATTCAATCAGTTAGAATATACTGCAAGTTATTGATGCACTGCTACTAGGAAAAAGCAATGAAGTAAGGAAAAAACAGTGGGCGAGCACTGCCTCATTTTAACATTTTATTAACCTTAATGGGGTCATGATGATGTTATTCACTTTGGTCTTTTGTCCTTATTTTTGTTTTAGTTTCAAGTGAACTTTTTCAGACCAAACTAGGGCAGAAGCAGCCCATTCCTGGGAAGCATAAGGCACTTTGGCTTTCCTTTATTAACACAGTGCTAAATTCCACTGCCAGTACTGCACCTTCATCAGGTCTCAGATGCGAGACAAACAAGGAAATGCACAGACACAATGAGAAAGATGTAGAATAGTTTCTGTACACAGAGAAATTCAGTAAACTAGGACTTCTGTTTGTAAAAAAAGCCAAAAGAATGACATGATAATAATGGTCTATGAAAAGAAAAATCACACGTAGAAGGTGAACAATACACTTTAGGCCTGCTCAACTTCAGGGATCAACTGCAGAAATGAGCTGAAACAACTGGAGAAAAAGACTACACCTGCATTTGGGCAAATGTGGCTGTACCTGAATGTAAAACCCTCCAAGATGTGTCAGCCAAAGAAAACTCTCTCCCTGAAAAACTGAACAAACTCAAAGGGGTTGTTGCCTTAAGCTTTCTAAGACTTATTATGGGAGACATGGGGATACAGTAAAGAGCGTTTGAAGACTGTGTCAGATTTATTATAGGACATTTTAAAAGAACTGTGGAAAGATAAAAAACATACTATAGGGTGTTTAGAGGAAAGATCAAAGGTGGGGAAAAGGAGAGAACAAGTTGGATCTCAGAGAAGCAATCACGTACAGAGGAAAGAGAGGAAAAAAGGCCACCTGCATGTTGCCAGTCAGTATTTTCATCCAATCCCCACACTTTACCACAGCTATGTCACACGAGCTCTGTGAGCATGCTCCCTGTTCCCTCTGTGTGCACGATCCACTAGGGAACTCCAGTTTTACTGGCCCTAGCTGATGTCTGCCAGCCACGAGACTGAGGGGCTCTTAAGTCTGGATGCCAGCAAGTGGAGGAAGCCAGGGTCTGAGGGACAGTTGCCAAACAGACGGAACGCTTGCACCAGGAGCGTGCATTTGCACGTGCATTTGTGTGTTGTCACCAACCAGGCACTCACTGCCAACTGCACCTCAGGACACAGCCTGTCTCTAGCAGACCAGGAAGGCAACTCCCATGAATCCCAACATCCACGTGACCTCTGCCAGCATCATTTCTGTATTAGTGTCTCCTCCTGATTATATCACCCTTACATCACCCTTATACACTTTTTTGCACTCTACAAATGCCCTGCAGAACAGTCCCTAGATGTCAAATCCTTTTGCAGTTGCAGTGGATTGGCACTCAAGGCATTCAGAAAACCACTGGCTGTGCAACAGGCAGACTGAGAAGACTGCCTGGTTCATGCCCCTGTGCTCTATTAAACTGGGTTGCAATTGTGTCTGTGGGTGTTGCAACAGCCAGGGACACAAGCAAAAGTGCACCAGTTGAAATGAATGCATGTCTCAAAATTTTAGCCCTTAGTACACCTGTGTAGTGAACACTGGTGACTGTTGAAACCCTAGAAACATAGACTTTTGAATTCTCTGTGTTGGAAAACACTGTACCCCAAGAAAACCCTACATGTGATCTGAGCCCTTGGGATAGGCTTCCAAAATTGAGTGATGACATTAAAATCATGTGTGTGTAGTTTGAATAGAAAGTGTGGTATTACAGAGTGAAAAATTTAGGCTTTAAGGTTTTGAATACATTTGTAAAGATAGAAGTTTTAAAGTAGTAGCTGCGTACCTCTTTTTTCACTTTCTTCTTCCTTCTTCTTCATGAGTTTAGATGATGTCTTATAATTGGATAAGAAAATCTGCACTGCTGAACTTAGAAGTATCGGGTTAGATATCAAAACAATTTACTTAGCAAAACATTATTGGACCAAAGGTCCTTGAAGAAGCTCTGCAAAACCAGAGAGCCACCATTAATAGCCTTGTTTTACCTTGCTAGCAAAACTCACAGCTTCTAAGAATTTAAGTAAGTAAAAAGCAATAAACAACTGAGCCCGAACAAAAAAAAGCCACGTCTCCCGTATTTCATCCCAACTACAGAGAGTAAGAGTGAAAAGCTAGAAAAAAACCCATCATCCCAACAGGTGACCTAAGCTAGAAAGCAAGGCCTACACAAGCCTGAGTGCAATCTGCCACCTTAAATTCATCCTCATGATCTGTGTTACACTCTATTTAGATTTTCTGCATTCTTTTCCCAAATGTGCCACAAAATCTGTGACATCTTGAGTGGAACATTTGCAGCCCAATACAAAGTTCATTGTTGCCAAAGGAAACCCTTTTGTCTCTTGCTTTTCCATTTGTAAAATGAAGTAAACTCAGATTTATCTGTTCAAAGAACTACAGTAACTCTTCACAGAAGAAAATCACGTGACAGCATTTCACCAATGCCTTCATCAAACTAAAGGGTATCCAAGTTTTTTATTGCAAAAAACACACCCAGTGTCACAGATCCACAAGGACACTAAAGTGAAGCACTAAAGTTAAAATGAATAGCTTAATTACCTTCCATAATTTATTGGACATACACAACTGATTCCACGGTTCTCCAAAATTAATTCATTATGACCTTGAAACAAAGAAACTGCATGAAGGACTGTCAGGCTTTCTCTTTTTTTTCCCCATAGATAAATTTCCAAAACTTCTCAGGATTTGTTAAACATTTTTCATGATAGATGGAATGATAGAGGAAATAATCCTTCTCAGAGCCTCTCAATGTCCAGATCTGAAGCCCCTTTCTTTAAGAGAGCACGTGATTGGTGCTCACACAATTTTATCCCTCTTGGAGGATTACAATTAAAAGACACATATTTGTTCTATAAAATTTATTAAAAGACAACAGGGCTTCAACATAATTCAGTTAGCTGTTTATCTCTACAGTTTAGATTTCTATACCTGAGATAGTCATCCTGGGTTAGCTTTGTAACAGGTGAAAAGAAATGGGCACTTCATCCTTGTGGGGTATTGCATCCTGTGGCAAATATCTGGAATAGCTCAGATGAATGCACACATTTCCTTCCATTAGCAGTAAAGGCAGTCCAGAGTACTGAATCCAGTCACTCAGCAGATGCCTGCATTTGGTAGTCACGATGGGTCCCTCACATTTGTTCTGGGACTCACAGATGTCTCTGAGAGACCTGGTAATTTGTTCACACCTCCCAGGATCCATTTGGGTAATGCTATCTCATTCCTAACTTCAGAAGAGAGAATGATGCTGACTCCTGTGACACTTTAAGATATCCTAACTTTCCAGCTGAAGCAGTCACTTCCCTTTTGTAACAGCTGGGAAATCCAACAGGCAGCAAAATCCCCAGAAGCAACACTATGGCAAAGACATTACAGAGCTACTCATCTGAAAAATGGGTTCTGGAGGAAACCTAGTCCTTCTGAATGCTTTTTCTTTTTTTTCCTATAGTTTGATGTCTGAGAGGAATTTTAACTAGGGGACTGCTCATTTCAAAGACTGGCAGTAACAGAAAATGCTCCAGGAAAGCTTTCCTGGAGCACAGGGCAGCCACATAACTAAAGGTGGAAAGAAGCAGTGCCACTACCGCTTTTGATTTCAGAGTTTCCTGATGTTCTGTAAATACAGGCCACCCAAAACACAGGTGGATGACTGCTCATCTTCCCTTGTGGGCTCCCTATTCCTGAAAACTGCTTCTGTCCCGATAGCAAGTTAAGTATCTGCAATGAAACTACTTTCATTCTGAAATCAGAGTACCCCACAGTGATCTAGTTCTGGATTGCTCTAGCAGGAAAACTGCTCTGCTCGTGTTCCCCATTCAGCCATTTTCCAGTGCACCTGTGCTAAAAATCCTCCCCTCTTCAAAAGAAAGCTGAATGAGGTTCTGTGGTTCCTGTCTAAATCCACAGTGACTCTGACACAAGGAAAGCAGACAAATTGTCTGTGTTTACACCGGTCACGCATTTCACATTTCTGTATTGTCCTCATTATTTGTACAGAAAGATGGTTCATAAGCAGCATTCTCAGAGATGCAGCAATCTTTTCATCTGTTAAGGATTTTCCCTTGATAGAGCTTTTGCAATTTACATCCTTTAAGGATCTGCCTATTTTTAATTTGTATAGTGAGGGAGTAAATCTGAAATGAGTCAGTTATTTTTGCTATGCTAAAGTGAGATAATTTGAAAACACCCCTGGCTGTAGGTTCAGTGAGATCTGAGCAGTTTCCCTTGCAGTGGATAAACACTTTTTCAAGGCAATCATCTATCTGAGGACATTCTCTTTTAAATTATTAAAGTATCTGGTGATTCTCAGTAACTTCAATTTACCACAGGATTTGAATAATAAGCCTTTACTAATCTGAGTGTGCCACATCCACACAGACACTGGCATGACCATCCAATCTGGACTCCTGCATAATGATCATCTGCTGGAAAAGTTTCTTTAGTAAGTCCAGCATTCACAGCTCAGCTGCAGCATTGCCTGCAGAGAAGTATAAAATCTTGCTTTAAAGACTTCCATATAAATGATCTATCACAGTCCCTAGCAAAGAATTCCAGTAACTGAGCATTAAAAACATGTGTCTTATTTTTAAAAAATGCTTGTTATGTAATGTTTGGCTGCACTGGGTAGAGACCATGATTAAGGCACAAACAAATGAGCTCTACACCACTACACGGTGTTCTGACTTTCCCTACAGAAGTTTCTTCATACGAATATCAATTTTTCACAGAATCTCCTGTATCAGCATTCCTAGAATTGGCTTAGCTTTACATTTCACTCTCAACCCCTTCCTATAAATAGCTACATCTCATATATCATTTAAAGAGAATAAAACATTACTCCTTGCATTCATTTATTTGATTTTACAGCCTTGCTTGTATGTTAATCAAACCCATAAAGTGCTGAGGTGCATAGGTGCCAAGTGAAAGTCAATATTTTACCATGAACCTCATTTATCTGCATTAGCCTGAAACAAGGTAGATCTGTAAATTTGGACATTATTGAATTTAATGACAAAGATCAATTACAGCATCTTTGACAGGACAGGGATTTGTCAGATGAGAGAGAAAAAGCATCACTTCTTCCCAAGGGAGCTTATAAATGCTGGCTGAGTGAGACTGTCCATCTCTTCCAGGGGACTGCTGCATGCAAATTCTTAAATAACATTGGTTGTATTTCAAGTACAGACCCATGGTTTAAAACAGAGCTAAGTTACAGTGAGCTCTAAGGGACTGCTCAGCAGGATTGGCTGGAATACCCAAAAAAAAAAAAAAACTAGAAAAGCATCAAAGTATCTTCATGGGAGGGATGCACAATTTGGCTGCACAACTGAAAGCAATTCTGAACTCAGGCTGCTTCTTTCTGTGTCCAGTACTCAAATACAAACCAAACTTTAATGAGCACTGTGACAGTGCAGATTTTTAATTTACAAAGCTCCCCAGAAGCACAAGCACTAGCCTTCAGAAGAAAGTTTGGGAAAACATGGATAATAACCTCCCCTGGTGGAAACTACTACATTTTATTGAGGTCAATGCCTACAGATGTGTAATACATCCTACCCATCCTTCAGCACTACGCCCTTTCTCCATCACTGTGTAGGAAGCATTAGTCTGTCCAGCTTACCTTGTCTGAAATACAGGTAAGGTTTCACAAAGGAAAAACCATTTCTTTTTTCCTCTGTGTTTTTCCAGACTTCCATCCAAGGGCTGCTGGGTACCATAACAGCTTTTGAACTTACCAGGAATTGAAGAACTTCCAAGTGTCTCAGGACTGATCATGTAATTAAGTATGTTTTTCCAAATCCTGGAAACCAAGGAGAACAACATTTCTAATGCACAGTTTTAATTAGCAGATAAGTAGAGATTACTAGTTACTATTGATCAAGTCTTTAAACATGAAAATCCTGTAACCCTGATTGAACTTCATTAGGCTTCTTTCACAAAGAACGGCTACAGGGTTATATTCTGTATTTTCACTAGTAGGTCTTAAGTAACCAAATCAAAAAGCAAGTTCTCTTCTGAAAAAAAGTTCCTACAGGCTGAATAAAACACACCCCTGCCACATTTCGGCTTGCAAAAATAGGAGTACATGTGTTGGATAAAGGTGATTTATTTAGCATGATAATGAGAGCAGTTACTGCTTTTAGTTACACCTGTCCTTCATGGAAATACTCCAGCCCACACAAAGGCCAAGCACAGATCCTGAATCCAAGTGCACCTTGGCTTAAGATGGCAGTAATCTTACACCGTGTTGTATCTAGCAAGAGGAAATTGAACAAAAAGCACTTGGACAGTTTTGAAATGCAGTAGGACCTTCTGGACACTTGGGTTAGTCCCACCACGACAGCAGCTGTTTGCAGTCATGAGTGGAAACTCAACGAACAGTAATGAAGAGGAATGTCAGCAAAGCACAATACCAAAGCTTAACCCATTCCATGCAAAGCAAGCTAGCAAGTTGGTATGCATGGTCTACCTGACTACACGCTGTAAAGCGAAATACAACTACCAGGAACAGAACAAGTCCAGAAATGGTCAGCTATGATGTCTTAATGTCAAGTTGTAACAGATCAAGACAGGCAAAGTCAACCACCTACAGTCCTGTGAACAATCCTCAAGATCAGTTTGCACCTCACCTTCAAGCTGCATATTCTTCTCACCTTCTCCCAACACCTGCAGTAAATACACTCTTTGTGGTGTAGAATTTCCTATTTTCCTTCAGACTTTAAGAAAAGCAGGACAGTTTTGCCCACAGAATAGCAACACCAACGGCACACAAGGCAGAAAGCCTCTGCTCCTAGAGGAGCAGTTTTTTTCACTGGGAGCGAGCCATGCCTTGCCCATCTTTGATGTACCAGAGGCTCTCAGGCATCTAAGGTCTCCTGGTTCTTGTGAATACTCTTATAAGGGGAACCTCATGGATTGCCCATCATCAAAAGCTGAGAAGCAGCAGTTAATAAGCTATAGGTGACAGGAGAGTGCAAGCAAGAACTAAGGGTGAGGAGCCAGTGTATGCCCTGTAGATTAGCAAATGACAGGGCACCACCACCTGAAGCCCAACTGTCACATTGTCCTGTACTGCTTTTACCCACTGATGTATTTCAGTCACAATATGCCCAGTGAGCAGATATAATATTAAATCTGTTTAAAATAATCCCGATTGTTATGCTTAAAACAGTTCGGGGAACACTTAACTAGCAATCTGAAAAGGCAAAACACTTTCACAAGAGGAATGACGAACATATACAGCCAAGCATTTTGAAAGAGTTTGGGAAGAAGCCCCCTCAGCAGCCTCACCCTCTTCCGTGTTACTTCCCAGAGACTATACTCTAGGGAATGTAACAAGCACTTAATCTTTGAGGTCACCGACGATTAGATAATTCAAATTAAATGTGGCTGTTAAAAGCCGTTTGAAGTATTCATGCTTCTTCCCAAATTCTCTCAAAGCCCGACGAAGTTCCTTTTTGGCTGAATAAGGAAGGGGCTTCAAATTTACAAACTACCCCCGCCGGGCATAGGTGACAGCTGCAGCGAATGGGAGTAGTTCCGGTTCCGCGGCTCGTCACATCCGGTTGCCAGGGCATGGGAAGACCAAGAGACGGAAGGGGAAGGGCCAGGGCAGGCACAGGGAGGTGGGAGGGGCCAGACGTGCGAAAAGGGAAGTTACGCCACCTGGGGTGGAGCCGGTGGGATGGGAGGAGGAGCCGTGAGACTGACATCACAGAAGGGGCCGGACCCTTCAGGGAATAGGAGGGGACTGGGGAAATGACGCGGTAAGGGAGGTTGGACAGGAAAGGGTTGGGTTCCCGGGGAAAAGCGGCAAGAAAGGGATTCTGGGAAGAAGGAGCACAAGGAGAGGTCACCACCATGAGGTGCCCTCCATTTTGTGTCCTTTAGGGACCGCCGCCATTTTGAGGCTAAGAACCTTGGAACCAACAGCCATCCGGACACAATGGGGGGTTTGCGACTGGGCAAGAGGGACACGGTAGAGGGTTAGGGAAGGGACCCTGAGCAGCCGCCGGCTGACTGCCCGAGCCAGGGTCCGAGCGGGCAAAGAGGAGTGGAGAGGACTCTGCGTTCCCCCGAGGCTGCCCCGCGGGGCATCGCGCTCCCGTCGTTGTCCCGTCGGCTCGCCCGGAGTCGGGGAAGAGAGTTTAGGAACCGAGGTGGAGGGCAGCGGGGGTCGGGAAGCAACTGGAGACGGAACTTCTGGGCATCTGCTCACTCTCCCCCTCTTTCTGGAACTTTCCTTTCCCCACGACTGCTGACAGCTGCCACTCGGATTTTTGTCAGCAGTTGGAAAAACTTGTCCCCTGAGCGGTGCCCTTTAAGGATTAACTCTGACATCCTTACACCAACTGTGTTCCAAAACCCCAAATCGTTAACACTCTCCAGGGGCACATAGTGGAGATGAACAAACACCCAGTGAACACAGCCTCTGAACTCTCCTTTACTGAAGTTAAAATCCATCAGGGAAGCCCCACCTTGGAAATAAAAATCTTTTTGAGCAGAAGACAGCCCCGCGCCCATCCTGACTGCTTCTCCCTTCCCTTCGCGGGGATTTCTCCCTGACCCTTGGCAAAACGCGAACCGAAAACAAGAGCAGCCCCGGTACCCTCCGAGGTGGCTTAGTCACCCGCAGCCTTCTAGCTGCCTCAGGGAAAGGAAGGCCACACCACCCCCTACACACAACACACTTGCGATCCCACACAAATACTCACCGCCTCGGCGGTCCGGGGGGAAAAAA